>JASAOQ010002902.1:0-10465 GCA_031306065.1 Pseudopyricularia cyperi | reverse complement strand
ACAGCCAGCCAGCCAGCCATCCAGGCGAGCAAGCAAGCACGCACGCACGCACGCACGCACACATTCACCGAGAAGCAGCCCATTGACAAGACATATTATATCCTAACTATCTCTCACGCTCTTCTAGACCCGCCTCTCCACTGAGAGAAGATCAGCAAATATCACCGACAAACACCTTTGGCACGCGCGTTGCCCTTTCGCCTTCCTCCCCGACCTCCAATGTATTCTCCCGCGAGCAACGATTGAGCGATTTTGCCAATTATCGAAGGGACCTGGCCGTCCTGGACCCCGGCAACAGCCGAGTCCCTCAGATCCAGCAGACTCCGACCATCGCAGGGCCGTCGCCGAGCAGCCAAGTTGCCCCCTGGATGACTGCCAACGGCGTAGGCGGCGCTCCCGCCGTCTTCCACACCAGCTTTTACAATGACTCGAGCGACAACCTTTCGGTCGCATCGCAACTGTCGCCCGGCTTTCGGCTTCCCGGTGGCAGGCCGTCCGTCTCGCAGCCGTCGGCCGGCGGCGCCCCCGACAACAGCGAGCCGTCATCCTACTTTGGCGACGAACGACGGCCCTCCGTAGCCAGCATCACAACAACCGCCAGCAGTCAGGGCTCCAAGGCTAGTGGGAATAGGGGTGGTTTTCGCAAGCTGCAGGGCTTTTTTGGCGAGGAGTTCCCCGGCCGAGATTCCTCTGACACCAGCCTACCACCTGCTGTTCCGGGCAAGGACCACCGCTCGCAGTCATACAGCCACTCCCGTCCGTACCGAGACCGCAACTATTCCAACGCTACAGACAACACTCGGGACGCTTCTCCGTCCTCATCCCGACCTAGAACGCCTGTCCCCGCACCCGAGGTGGTGCCCTTTCTGTACCAGGAGGCTGATGTATGTCTTTATCCACGTAACTCTCTCCCCGACAACTATGTTCCCTGTCATGTCCAATCTCCTACCCCCTCCCCTCGCATTTCGGCAAACACCCCACATCCATGCTCCATGCTCCTTCTTTCATCTATTCTCCTTGATCTTCCTTTTTTTTGTTTTCCTCTCTCTTTTTTTTTCTTCTTTTTTGCCCACCTCCTACTGGGGTTTTCTCGGTGTTTGCTTCCCATACCTCCTTCAAAGCTATTATCGAATATACCAGAAAAAAAGGCTCTCGACTCTGACTCGCGTAGGACATTGCAAAATATGGCGAGGCCCCTGTCAGGGATATCCTATCCGGCCCCGATCGTGAACGTTATGTAACGGGCGACTCATTACAAAACCCACCCAAAACCTCATCATCCTCACGATCTGGTCACTCCCTTGCTCACCTGTCGGGCCACCATCGACAACAGAAAAGCAATGATGACCCGAGAACCCTGCGACCAACGATGAGCCGAGAGGACCCCGCGGTCCCGACGTACAAGGACCGCAGCGGGTCTACGACCATGATGTCGAGCTCCCGAGATCGCGCCCACAGTCCGGCCCCCAGCGGGCACAGCATCGGCGGTTACTTTGGCAGTTCCAAGAATGGTAGCTATGATGGCCAGACGTCCCCCCCTGGTCATCCCAAGAAGACCCTGCTCGGCCGATTCAAGAGGAGCAAAGAAAAAGAAGACGTCGCTTCGCTGAAGAAGACGTCGCCCTCGAGCACCTCGCTCAGTCTCAATTTGAAACCCTCACGATCAGATTTCCCACAGAGCGATGGCGCCTCGACCATGAGCCAGGAATGGCCCTCGTCTTCCCAACAAAATGCCGGCCTGGGCCCGGCAAGACCGGTGCCACAAAAACATGGCACGTTCAAGTCGCCCTTTGCAAAACGAGGACGCACTTACAATAACAGACACGACGACCGCGACGAGGCTATTGGGCCCACCGACAAACAAGATGGCAGCCAGGGCGGCGGTACCATGTTCCACCTCGACACAGACCTCAACGACATGAGCGGGATCTTGAGCAGGCCTCTGCCTTTGACACCAATGGACGCCGATTTTGTAGGCAACGTCAACAAAGTTGAAAAGCCCATTGTAGACGGGCGCAACGGAGCTTGGGACGCCCCGGACAGCTGGGCTGTGAAGCGAACCGGTGACGACTCGTCCTACCACGTGCCCGAGACCGAAGATGTCGGACCATCACCGAGGCCGGAAGAGAAGATGACGTCGTACTGCATTCGCGTGTTCAAGTCGGACGGCACCTTTGCGACGCTCCAGATGCCCATCGACTCATCGGTCCAGGATCTCATCGGGCAGCTGTCTAAGAAGGCATATGTCGCTGGCGGTCTTGAATACCACATTGCGCTGCGGAAACATGGGTTGATACGCGTGCTTGGGTCTGCGGAAAAGCCGATATACATACAGAAGCGTCTGCTGCGGCAGGTGGGCTTTGAGGAGCGCGATCGGATCGAGGATATCGGCCGCGAGGACAACAGCTATCTTTGTCGATTCCTCTTCATGTCGTCGCGCGAGCTCGAGCAACAGGCACGAACCCAGGATCTTGGTCTGGGGCGCACGCAAAAGTTCAACCATGTGGACTTGTCGGCGCGCAACATCATCCGAATCCCCATATACCTCTACTCCAAGGTCCAGGACATCATATCGCTGAACCTATCCAAGAACTTGTCGTTGGATCTGCCGCGAGACTTTATATCGTCCTGTCAGAGTCTGCGCGATATCAAATTCAACAACAACGAGGCCAGGAAGCTTCCAGCCAGTCTCGGACGTGCAAGCAGGCTTACGTATCTTGACGTATCCAACAACAGGATCGATCATCTGGAAAGCGCCGAGCTCAGTGGGCTCGTCGGGCTCCTCAAGCTTAATCTTGCCAACAACAGGCTCAAGCAGCTGCCCCCATACTTTGGTGCTTATCGGTCTTTGAGGACCTTGAACGTTTCTTCAAACTTTCTGGACAGATTCCCGGCTTTTCTTTGCGACCTCGAGAGTCTCGTTGACCTTGACCTTAGCTTCAACCTTATTGGCGCCTTCCCACCAGTCATTGAGAGACTGCAAAACCTCGAGAAGCTTGTGATCACCAACAACAGGCTGTCAGGGACGCTCCCCGACACTTTTGGCCGTCTCCAGAGTCTCCGAGAACTTGATATCAAATACAATGCAATTTCTGGAATTGATGTAATATCTCTGCTGCCGAAACTCGAGATACTTGCGGCAGACCACAATGCAATCTCGCAATTCGTCGGCTCCTTTGAAAGAGCCAGGAGCCTGAAGCTAAAGGACAACCCCATCACGCGGTTCGAGCTGACTGCGCCGGTCCCGACGCTAAAGCTGCTTAACCTCTCCAACGCGAAACTGGCAAGTATCGCCGACTCCTTCAACCACATGCTCAACCTCGAGAGGCTAGTTCTGGATGGAAACCACTTCGTGTCTTTGCCGCCCCAGATTGGCAGGATGCGCCGGTTGGAGCACTTTAGTATTGCTCACAACGCGCTGGCCGAACTTCCGTCCGAGATTGGATGTCTCCAGGAGCTCAAGTTTCTGGATGTACGCGGCAACAACCTCAAGAAGCTACCCCTAGAAATCTGGTGGGCGAACAAGCTGGAGACGCTCAACGCATCGTCCAATGTCATGACGGATTTCCCCAAGCCGGCATCGAGACCACCGCAACCTCCCGAGTCGAGCCCCGGTCCCATGCAGTGCTCCAACGGCAAGATTGCTCACGTTGGCTCCTTGTCCACTCCGCCGAGCACAGAGGACCTGGATGCCGATGACTCCCGGCGACCAAGCCAGACCTCGTCCAGTACTCTCCTGAGTGTTGGACCATCGCCTGTGCCGGCTGGGCCCGATCGCAAGAGCTCCGTGGTTTCGGTCTACGGCAAGGGCGGCCGCAAGACGTCCATCATCTCGAGAAGTGCCAATGCGAGCGGGAACATGCCCGCCCCAGTAAATACTAGGAAAGACTCAGGCCTGTCGGCTCGCATCACGAACACATTCTCGGGCTCATTACGCAACCTCTTCCTCGCCGACAACCTCCTAGACGACGATGTGTTTGACCAGATCATGCTCCTGTGCGAGCTTCGGGTGCTCAACCTCTCGTTCAACCAAATCAGTGACATGCCGCAGCGATGCATAAAGAGCTGGCCGCAGCTTTCGGAGCTTTACCTCTCGGGCAACGAGCTCACGACACTACCGGTTGACGATCTGGAGGAGTACAGTCTCCTGCAGGTGCTTCACATCAACTGCAACAAATTCACCAACCTTCCGGCCGACATCTCAAGGGCCAAGAAGCTGGCCGTGCTCGACTGCGGCAGCAACTTCCTAAAGTACAACATTAGTAATGTTCCGTACGACTGGAACTGGAACCTCAATCCAAACCTAAGATACCTGAACCTTTCCGGCAACCGGCGGCTGGAGATAAAGCAACCAGCCTACAACAGCGGTGCCGGCAACAGGGAGCAGTACACAGATTTCAGTAGGTTGCAGAACCTGCGGGTCTTGGGACTCATGGATGTCACCCTTACCCAGCCTAGTATTCCGGAGCAGAGCGAAGACTGCAGAGTGCGGACGTCTGGGTCCTCGGCCGGATATCTGCCATATGCCATGGCCGACACGCTAGGAAAGAACGAGCATCTCTCGACGGTTGACCTGGTGGTACCGCGGTTCAACGCATCCGAGACGGAAACTCTCCTCGGTTTGTTCGACGGTCAAGCCCTTTCGCTTGGAGGCTCTAAGATAGCCAAGTACCTGCATGAGAATTTTGGTCAAATCTTGGCCACGGAGCTGAGGGCACTCAAGGCTGCGCTCAAGGAGACGCCCGAGGATGCGCTGCGGCGTGCTTTCCTCGCGCTCAACAAGGAGCTGGTGAACATTGCCATCCAGCACAGCGAGGACCGACCGTCCATCTCGCACCGCAGCGGCTCCCAGGCGCATATCATACTGAACAAGGAGGACCTCAACTCTGGCGGTGTGGCGACGGTCGTGTACCTGAGCGGGCAGGATCTCTATGTGGCCAACGTTGGAGACGCTCAGGCGATGATCATCCAGTCAGACCAAACGCACAAAATGCTCACGAGGAAGCACGACCCGGCGGAGCCTACGGAGCGCAGCCGAATTCGCGATGCGGGTGGCTGGGTCTCTCGGAACGGCAAGCTGAACGACCAGTTGGGCGTGTCGAGAGCGTTTGGTTATGTGGACCTGATGCCAGCTGTCCAGGCGGCTCCGCACGTCAGCCACGTCGCAATCAGAGAGCAGGACGAGATGATTCTGCTGGCCACGAGCGAGCTCTGGGAGCACCTCGCTCCGGAGCTGATAGTTGACATAGCTCGACAGGAGCGCGGCGATCTTATGAGGGCTACGCAGAAGCTCCGTGACCTGGCCATCGCATACGGCTCGACCAACAAAATCATGATCATGATGATCAGCGTCGCGGACCTCAAGCGGAGGACGGAGCGCACCCGGATTAATAGAGGCCAGAGCATGTCCATCCACAACCTGAGCCTTCATGGCGATCAGTACAAGTTCCCCACCCGGGGGCGTCGAAAGAAGGATCAGGTCATGGACTCGACGCTGCAACGGCTCGAGGCAGAAGTCCCGGCGCCCACGGGCTTGATCGCCATCGTCTTTACCGACATCAAGAACTCAACCAACCTGTGGGAGACTTACCCGGCAGCCATGAGGTCCGCCATCCGGCTGCACAATGAGATGATGAGGAGACAGCTTCGCCGGATCGGTGGGTTTGAGGTCAAGACTGAAGGCGACGCCTTCATGGTCTCGTTCCCGACGGCAACGTCGGCTCTGCTTTGGTGTTTTGCGGTGCAGCTGCAGCTGCTCGAGGTCAACTGGCCCTCGGAGATGCTCAACTCGCTCTCTTGCAAGCCGACGGTTGATAAGAACAACCAGATCATCTTCAAGGGTTTGTCGGTGCGAATGGGTATCCACTGGGGTGAGCCTCTCTGCGAGCCGGATCCCATAACCCGGCGTATGGACTACTACGGGCCGATGGTGAACAAGGCATCTCGTATTTCGGCTGTTGCCGATGGAGGTCAGATCACGGTCTCGTCCGACTTCATCTCAGAGATTCAGAGATGCCTCGAGACCTACCAGGGAGCGAATGGCGCACTGGCGGTCGAACCGTTTGACGAGGACCCGTACTCGATGGCCATCCGAAAGGAGCTCCGCTCGCTCAGCAGCCAGGGGTTCGAGGTCAAGGAGCTAGGCGAACGCAAGCTCAAGGGCCTGGAGAACCCCGAGGTGGTGTACTCGCTGTACCCGCACCAGCTAGCTGGCCGCATCGAGACGCACCAGGCACACGATAAGGGCGTGACGGCCGCTGCTTCCAACGGGGCGGCCGAGCAGACGCCGGCGGTCCTTAAGGATGGCACGGAGCTCGACTTTGACCCTGAGATCATATGGGGTCTCTGGAAACTCAGTCTCCGACTCGAAATGCTGTGCAGTAGCTTGGAGTATGTAGGTGGCCGTGGGCTGCAGCCACCCGAGACTGAGCTGCTCGAGAGAATGAAGCAGAGGGGTGGAGAGGTCACCGAGGGTCTGCTGGTCAACTTCATGGAGCATCAGATCAGCCGTATCGAGGTGAGTAGCCTGTGAAGAACGTCGGCCAGGAAATGTGGCGATACTAACGGAATGGCGGTGGATCGTAGACCTGCGTCGCCACGCTCAGCATCAGGCACCTCGCCAAGGGCCGCGGCCCGATCAGGGTGCTCGACGACCTCCGCGGGCCCATCACCGACGTGCTGTCCGAAGTTGGGAGGCAGATGGCCGAGCTTCAGCGCTACAAGGAGCGTTTTGGGCCGCTTGACGCGATTGAAGAGGGCCAGCAATCAAAGCCGTGATGCCGCCCGCGCCCACGCTGGTTTGGACGTGTTTGCTATGCAAAACTTTGGCACAACAAAGTTTTGTTTGTTTTTGTTCTCTCTTAGCTGCCGTTGTTCTGATATCCCCCACCATTTCCCACTATTTAGAGTTGTACTCCGTGTCTGCGAACTTTTTGGAAAGACTCTCTGTCTCTGTCCCTCTCTTTCAGTATTTCCTTTTTATTCCTTTTCTTGTTGGAAACGCAGCGAAAAATGATGAGAAACGTGTGCCTGTTGCATTGTTACTACTATTTTACTACCTACTCATCTCCATTTTCATGGATCATGACCCAGACATGCTGGATATCGGTCAGGGGCAGGCGTTTTGTCGATTCTATGATGAGGGGTGTTGGTTTATCCTTTATTTTCTTCTTTCATTCTCTTCTTATTCGGCCTTCAAACCCCTGCTGATCCTGCTTGGACGTGCTGGCCAGTCTGGCGACTCTGTTTCTTTTTTGGATATCTATTTGGGTGGGCGTGTGGGAGGCACTACCTACAAACGGCTGGTCTGGGTTTGGGGTGTCTCCTCGGATGATCAATATCACTTTCGTGTTATTTTTGGGTGGCCTCTTTTGGTTTTGTGAGACGACGGTGACCTTGGTGGTTAGAGCGTCAAAAGATGAGGATGGAAATAGGGTCACGACATGAGATGAGTGTGTCGCGTTGTGTGTTTTTTTTTGTCGATTCTCGGGCAGTATTTTGGGGGGGTGATGTTCTACCCACCTGCCTGGTCCTGCTACCGCTCGCAACTGGAAAGCAGGTTCTTTTTTTTCGATATTGGATGTCTAATCCTCTCTTCTCTTTGATTTCTGGCTCTCTGTTTTTCTTTTTCTTTTTCTTTTTCTTTTTTCCTTTGTGGATTGTGAATTCAGATGGAAACCTGGGAGCCAGCAAATGGCATTATTTCTCGTTTATGCTTTATTGTATTGCCTACTACCTACCTATTTCGCTGTGAGGACCACAGCACATTAGTACTCATTATAATCAAGATGCACAAATCACCAAGGTGCATTATGCACGAGCAACGGAAGAGAACCTCTCATATAGCTATCCACTTTGAACTACGGGAAGTATTTAGGTAGGTAAGGTAGGTAGGTATTTGCCCAAGGTATGTAGGCTAACTACCTCATTATAAAACCTACCAATCTGACGCGGCATGTCCGCCGCCCCAGCCCCACGACAGACGTGTGCGTGATAGTGTGCCTGCATGTGGTTCATATCGTATCAAGCTTGGTTTTGCATCAAGAAGGGATATTTCACGCCCTAATATCAGACAGACGAACACGCCATAGGCTTCCGTGCTATCTTATCTCGGCGGGCGGGAACTCTCCCCGCAAGGCAAAATTACGTCAGGGGGCTGAGAAATAAGTTCACCGTGTTCAGCTCCTGGACAAGAAAGAGTCCAAGACCGTGGTATCAGCCCATTTTCATCAAAAAGAGATCCACCTTTCGTACAGGAGATGGATTGATATGGGATTCACTGCCCGAGGGAGGCTGGCCTCTTGGGCGGGGGGAGAGGGAGCGGTCACGGGAGGGCTATTCGTTATCTTGTTTTCCACTTGGTGTTCTTGTCTCCCAAGGCGGTCGGCGCGTTCTGTGTTCCCTGGCCTGGCCTTGGCCTGGTTTTCCCCCCAAGCGGGAAGGGAGCTGCAGAGGTAGGCCGGGTGCCGATGGGCTGGGCGTTTATTTTATTTTATTTTTTATGAACGCTTATGGTAGAAAACGTAACTAAAACTGAGCACCTCTGTCACCTTTCCCTCTCGGTCACTTGTTTTTTTTTTCCTCCCTCATTGCATCCTATCCAACAACCTTTTGTCGCAAACGTTGAACTTGACTCTACCGGACCCAACGAAACAAAACAAAACGCTACACGCGTCTCTTTTTCCTCGAGAGTTGGAATAAAGAGAGGGGGAAAAAAACACAAGCCTGCAGCAGCTCGCAGCAGCAATGAGTGACCATATCCAGGCGCCGCCCGAGCAGTCGTCGGCGACGGCGACAACGACGACGACAGTGGCGGCGGAACCGGCCGTGTCTCACGGGCGGGGCGGGGCGGGCAACATAAACCCGGACTCGACAAAGTACGTCGACGGCGAGGTGACGCGGACCGGGGTCGTGGGGACGCACGGCGACGGGGCATACAGTACTGGGCGAGGAGGTATGTTGGTTTTGGCCTTTTTTTTTTTGTTTGTTTTTTTGTCACGATAACTCTCCCCCTCTCCCCATGGTTTGATACACATGCAAATGGTAAATGCGGCCCAGATAAATGTATACGGGCAAACACACACTTTCATATGAAAAGGAAGAACACATGCTGACACAGAAACCCCCGACCTCCTCCCCCTTCGACATAAAAGGCGCCTCCAACATCGGCGATGCGGGCAAGAGCTCGACCGGCCGCGTGGACAAGGACAACGTCCCCAGGGAGGCGGTCCGGCCGTCGACCGACGGCAGCTTCCACGTGGGGCGCGGCGGGGTGGGCAACGAGGCCAAGGACGGCACCACTGGTGCCGTCACGTCTGATGCGGAGCGCAAGACGGCGGCACACCCGACGGGGCTGGCTGACAAGATGAAGGCGAAGCTGTTTGGGGCCTTTAAGAAGTGAGCGGTTGCGTTCTTTTTTTTTCCCCTCAAAAGAGAAGAGGAATGGTGCACCGGTATTTCCTACCGACTTTCTTTTCGTTGATTTTCTTGGTAGATTGCCTTGGTAGACTGCTTGATACCTACTTGATAGTTTGTTGCACTGAGGCCTTTGGCTTCCCACTCCAATCCCAACATAATCCCGATATATTCCCTGCGTATACGTAGAAACCCCCAAGGGCAAATTCCCAAATATGTATGTTTGCGTATATTTGTACGTGACTGCCTTCTGGACGACATGAACGACCTCATTTAAAAAAGGATCACAGCAGGAAAAGAAAGGCAATTTACGGTCTTGGAAGCAACTCGAAAGGTAGGTCTTCCCAACGAAGAGGTCCGAGTCTGTTCGCAGCAAAGACAAAAAACAAGAAAAAAAAAAAAGAAAAGCCAGGTGCAAGACATTCAGTTCATTAAACCCCCTCCCCCTCGTCGGGCTTTCAGTTGGCCTCCTCGCCAAGCCAGTCATACACGAGTCTAAACTCGACCCTCTGGTCCCCCTTGGCGACGACAATGTTCCTCGCGTACCTCCTCTCGCCGTCGATGTGCTGAAAGCCCCAGACCTGGGTGGCGGTCCACCCGCCCTCGGCGCTGGTGGCGATGTTCATCAGGTGGGTCTGGCCCGGTTCGGGGCCGTCGGCCTCGTCGGCCTCGCCCTCGATCCAGTTGGAGCGCAGGAACTGGTCCTCGATCTCGGCCGGCCGGACCCAGACGGTGCGGCCGGCGACGGTGCCGAAGAGCCAGTCGGTGTGGTCGCGCGACACGCCGTCGACGCACCGCCTCTCCGTCGTGCCCTTGACGCTCGCCGTGGCGGTCTGCTCAATGTCGATGTGCACGACGGCCGGGTCGGTGGGTGCCGAGGGCGGCTTGGGGGGCCCGGTGTACTGCTTCACGTGCAGCGTCACCGAGGCCATGCCGATGCCCTTGCGGATGAACCAGCCGATGCCCTGCAGGGCCAGGGCCGGGTCCGGATTGTCCGAGAGGGTTTTGTTCTTGAGGGGGAGGGGGGACAACAAAACAGACAGTCGTGGGG
>JASAOQ010002898.1:3189-23577 GCA_031306065.1 Pseudopyricularia cyperi | reverse complement strand
TTTTTTTTTTTTTTTTTTTTTTTTTGAATTTAAACCTCCAAATAGGTTCGGCTTCCTGCTGCAGCCTCACGCATCGTTACTCGCGCGAACTGCATATATTATCCCAACTCACAAGCTCATCTAATTCCTCGTCCACTCTGTCCATTTATTTAATCACAACTTTTGGTCGACCCGCACCCTCATTCCAACGGGAGGTGGGCAAGTCAGTTCCCTTGAACGAGGTCGAGACACGCCTGTTGTTTGCATCTTCGCCGCTCCATTCGTTTTGAAACAACAAGATAGACTACCTCCGCACACCCTTTACTTTGTATAATAATACAAACAAGCGTACCTTGTTTTCTGCCTTGCCACACTTGACACAGCTTCCAAGTCACCTTTGGCTTGCCAGCCCGTTGGCCCGGTTCTTCCCAAGTGGTAGAATAGTATTCCCATCCTACCTCGGTAGGTAGGTCCGTCACCTTGACTCCTACGTTATATCGCAAAGGGCCCTCAACAGTTATAAACAGCTCACGCAGGGTTGCAGCCTGCAAAAGGTCGCTTGTCAGCATTTTTTCATCTGATCCATCATACTCATCCCTACTCATCCCTTTGAGAGCGTGCTTGATCGACATCCTTTCATCGTTTGTACCTTGTCAGGTTTTGAATCATCAGCCCAAAATGCCTTGACTGCTGGGGGCTCATGCATCGCCTGCCCCAATAAAGTCGGTGTTACATGAGGCTCATACAGCTGTTTTTTTCTTCCTTCTTTTTCGATAGCGTCGTTGCAGATTGTCTTGGCGGTGGCCAATCTTGAGGGATGGGAAAACTCTATTGGAGTGCTCGTGTCGGAGGTCTTTTGTATCATCATCCCTCGCCCGTTAAACTGCAGCGGGGATAATTATCTAATAACACTATGCGCCTACAGTACTTTCTCCATCATTCATGAACTCGTATAAAGGAAAAAGATGGACAATAAAGGCAAATGAACGAGTGGGCTTTGGTGGGTAGGTAGGTAGGTAGGTAGGTACCTTGGGTACTATACGTGTAAAAGTCGAAACAACCCTAGGCTCCGCCGCCCATCATCACATCGCGACCTAAAAAGACTGTATCGAGAATCTCAAGCACAGCACTGCCCAAACCCAACAAACTTCGGCGCCTGCTGTTACACCAGACCAGAGCCAAAAGGCAAAAAAGGTCGGCATCGATCGTTTGATAGGGCTTGAGGCGTGGAAAGGCCCCTACGTTTGGTGTGGGAGGCTGATACTATATTTGCCGGATCTAGCGCCACGAACCCTCGATATGCGTCACGTATTATTTTGGGAAATATTCAACCGCAATCTTGGCCGATGTCACAGCCAAGCGGCTACTCGACACGTCGTAACCCGCTTTACTGTATATAGACAAGAAAAAGAGATCACTTTCGATTTCAAGCTTTCGTTTTGTCATTCGAGAGCTCAACGGGAGCTTGGCACCGTTGGTCGGGCTTCAGGGGCCATAGAGAGAAAGAAATGGTCGAGACGTCCTCTGTTATAGCAACACAAATGCCGGCATCGGCATCTATGCAAAATCGTATCAAAAAAGCTCTTGGCGCCCATATTGACGTCGGTCATGTTAGGTTCCCTCGGCCGGGTCGGGCAAGGAAAAAAACCCTGGCAAGGTGCGCATTCGACCTTGCGGCTTACTCGCGATATTATCTGGATACAAATCAAAATCAAAAGAAAACAATAAACGTCGATAAACATGGAACCTGTCAACAAAGAGACTGTTGCTTTCTTTTGGGGAGTCGGCGGGTTGAGCCAGGTCAAAGTCTACTATGGTATATCCAGATTTCCGTTGCTTTGAAGGTGTCAACACAGGAGCTTGGGTTTTACAACCCAACTTCAACTTAGCAAATAGTACCAATAGTTCCAACAGTTCTAGAGTTCCAGATAGAGACTGCAAACACTGTTTTACCGAATACACAAGGAGGCCTGCATAGTACGTCACTATTCGTAGCAAATATCTGATCGCCACCACCACCCAGCCCCCAGGCTGCTAAGATTAACCTTCTTTTCGGACGAGCTGCGCGCGCACGATAGCGGCTCCCAGACTTTTTTTTTTCTTTTTTTCTTTTCTTTTCTTTTATTTCCTTCTATTCTTGACATGGAAATGAACAGTTACTACCTACCCAGGCTGGTAGGGTACCGTAGCGGGCGCACCGCACGGCCCGGACAGAGTCAGAGGGAAGGTTTTGGCGGATTCAAAAATGCCCGTTGAGCCCCACTCTGCTTCCGACGGCGATCGGTCCGGTTGGCTGAAGCGGCCCCACAGTAATCCACCGGGTCCACAACTTGCTCCGCAAGCGACCAAGAGAACGCACATAGCCTTCCTCCTCCTCCTCCTCCTCCTCCTCCTCCTGGTCCTCCTCTTCCTCCCATCTCCTCCCCCGCCGCAGCCACCCTTGCCTGATCCCAAAACTCCCTCCGCTCGCCTTGGGGCGCCCCTGTCACCACGCCTTGCCTGGTATCAAGGGTACCATGAAGCCCAGCTGTACTGGGTAGCACATCATCCTCATCGAATCCCAATCCGACCTCTACCAGCCGAGGCTTTTCCAATAACTACCGCCTAGCCGCCTGCAGCTCCCGTCAAACCCCATCTGGAATCCTTCGCCGGCCCATCCACTAGTCTCAAACGGCCATTTACTGCTGATCTGGGGAGCATTTCGGCGGCTCGAGCGTTTCCTGCTCTTATTTTTCCCGTCTCAGCTCGCTCCCAAAAGTCCCCTGAAAGTCCATCTGCCGCGGATAAACAGCGACAACAAGATCAAAGGGCGGACGGGGGTAAAGGAGATTCATCAAGTCCCTCAGCCCCGGGAAACCTGCCCAACATGTCCAACTCCGCCGCTCCATCACCTCCGGCCCAACCCCGCTCCATTCTCCGCGGGCACAAGGCGCAGGTGCACGCGGCCGCCTTTGTGCGCGGCAACGACCGCCTAGTCACCGGCGATGCTGATGGCTTCGTCGTCGCATGGGACCTGGCCATCATGAGGCCGCGCGCCGTCTGGAGGGCCCATGGCGACGTCATCCTCGGGATCTGTGGCTGGGGCCAGGACAGACTCGTCACGTAGGTTCATCATTTTTTTTCTTTCTTTTCCACGCGCCGGAGGAGGAGCGGAAACGTATAGACATAATATTGCCCATGCGCAACCAACCGTAAGGGCCAATATCGTGATGGGGACTGAGAAAGAAGAAAAAAAAAAATCCATCATGTATAGGCACGGCAGAGACAACAGGCTCGTTGTCTGGCAACTGCGCGAGGCGGATGAGGAAGCTCTCGCAAAGACCCTGCCTGTAGACCACACGCCTGAGGAGAGGCCGAGGCCGTGGCTGCTGTACATGCTTGAGATTAGCACCATGAACTTTTGCACTTTTGCCATGTGCGAACTGTCCTTGGATCCTCGATCCAATGATAGGGAGGCTTTGGTCGCCGTCCCGAACACCCTGTCGTCGGAATCGGTAAGTGCGTCTGCCTACGGCCTTGGACCCTGATCCGTTTCCAAGCTGATATTTATCGGCTCACCCTTCAGATTGACATTTTCCATCTGCCATCCCAGAAGCGTGAGTACACCGTAAGACTAGGCCAAGGGGAGGGCATGGTCATGGCCTTCGAGCTGGTCTTGGTCGACGGTCACCTAACTCTGGCCGTTGGCTACGAGAACGGCGTCGCCCTCGTTGCGCAAAACTCGAGTAAATCGCACAGCCCCATCGGCACTTGGAACGTCAGGTATAGATCCAAATCACATACACAGCCAGTGCTCTCGCTAGCTGTAAGCCCGGACAAGGACTTTTTCCTGACGTCCAGCGCCGACTCCTTGTTGATCAAACATCATCTGCCGTCCCCACAGACAAGTGTTTCGGACAAATTGGGACTCGAAGACGGTCGTCGTCTGGCGTCAGAGGCAACCAAAGTCAATGCCGCCGACACGTCGCAGCCACCCTTGGCAGTTGGATCTTTCAGCTTATCCGCGGCTCCTCCTTCCAACTCGAGCCACGGGAAGCCGATATCTCTCCTCTCTGCCGCTTTGGCCCGCGAGGGTGCGGGATCCTCCCCGGACAGTGGTACCACTGGCCGGGCGACGCCGGGGCCAAGCAAACCACCCACTGGACCGTCGCTGCTCACGGAGCCGTCAAAGGTGATCAACACCAGACACGCCGGGCAGCAGGGCCTCCGGGTTCGGTCCGACGGCCGCATATTCGCCACGGCGGGCTGGGACTCGCGCGTCCGGGTCTACTCGTGCAAGACGATGAGGGAGCTCGCCGTGCTCAAGTGGCACCAGGTCGGGTGCTTCGCCGTGGCCTTTTCCAACGTCCAAGATGGAGAGGCCACCAGGCAGGTGGAGGATTTGCAGGATAATGGGCTGCTGGTTGGACGGGGCGGTGTCACGGTCAAGGACAAGCGCATCTTGCACGCCAAATCGGCGCATTGGCTGGCGGCGGGGGCCAAGGATGGCAAGATCAGCCTCTGGGAGATTTACTGATTTGTGTAGTGGTTAATGTGTCCATTGGTTTGATGAAGCGAATGGTTTCATGGCTCCGTCTTGATCTGCTTCACTCAAAAGCACCTAGTTCAACAGTCTTCAGGACCTATTTCCCACACAACGATATTATCAAGCACAGAGGCGCGGGAAATAAACCGTCATACCAGGTGGTAAAATAGAGCACAGGAAACGCAGACCTGCAGTTCGTACCCCTTTGCTGATCCTATCCTCTCCCCAACGTAGATACTTGATTGCCACAAGGCACGGCTATCATAGGTGATTTCAGAATAACAAAAAAGGTCACCACGACGGATTCCTCAGCATTTCCTCAGTATTTTCATAAGTGGCTAACGAACTGGTAGGGAAAATGGCAGAAACCGTACTTTGGTCACATTTTCCCAATGTTTGATCCCAGACAGCTGAACTTGATGATGCCCTCTCCCCATCCACTTGGTGCAGCAGGCGGTCGACGTGTCGAGCGCAATATCACCAGGAATTACCCAGGTAAAGTAGCTGAACCAGCTCAAGAGGCAAAGAATGCTCCTGATTACGAGCTTTTGCGAGCTATCGTCCCGGCCGTCAACGCTCGATGAGAGCTGTACCAGGTCAAGTTGACAAGTCAACCTCGATTTCTTTTCAGCTGCGTTATGACACCTATAGGGCCGCGAGGAGTCTATCTCTCCTGATGAAAAGAAGATACAGCAGGCCCTTGATCAAAATATCGGCCCAAAGTTGACCATGGTTGCTTGCAGTCACTAAGGCACATCACGTTGCGTATAAACGCCTGGCCACACTGCATCTCAGCAGCTCTCTCTTTCCTGCCTTGCTCGCTCGTCTAGCTTGCACATTGGCTTCATACTGGACTTTGTCTGGAGGCTGGCAACGACTTGATAGCCATCTCATACCTAATACGGAATAGAATCCCCTCATTATCAGCTCCTCAAGTCCCATACAAGATGTTGCTCAAGATCAAACCACTCTCGCTACTCGCCGCCTTGCTACCCCTGACGTGCGCCGGCCCCTCCCACGGAACGGTCCAGCCCCGCCAGCAGGCCGACGCCATGCCGCGGCCCACGTTCGGCCCCGTGCCGTGGGGCAGACGACTCGGCTTCGACGCCAACCCCTGCACAAGGCCGGGCCTCATCGCCTTCACGTTCGACGACGGACCCTCGGAGTCGACGCGGGGCGTGCTCGACGCGCTGCAGTCGCGCGGCGTCAAGGGCACCTTCTTCATGGTCGGCGACACGCCCTTGGGCAGCGGCGTCGCCCACGCGGAGCACCACGACCTGGTCCGCGACCTGTACGGCCGTGGCCACCAGCTGGCGAGCCACTCGTGGTCCCACGGCGACCTGCAGCGCATGGAGGCCGACGACGTGCGCGCCGACCTGGTCCGGTTCGAGGACGCCTTGTCGGAGCTGCTGGGCGTCGTGCCTACGTACCTTCGCCCGCCGTTCACGGGCTGCGACGAAGGGGGCGGCGGCGGCCCCGACGGCGAGGCGTGCTACGCCGACCTGGCACCGCTCGTCTACCACATTGTCGACTACAGCTACGACTCGCGCGACTGGGACGACGAGGTGGACTCGGAGGCGCTGTTGGCCGAGACGCTGGACGCGGTCGACGCCGCGGTGGCGTCGTTCATCGTCGTCTGTCGCGACGTCGAGGTAGTGGACCAGACCCTGGTCGGGAGGCTGGTCGATGTTGCGGTCGCTAGGGGTTACAGGCCTGTCACGGTCGGGGAGTGTCTTGGTGATGTCCCTGGGAACTTTTACCGGGATCCGGTCACTGGTCAAGCCATCGGCCAAGAGCAGCCTGAGCCATCGCTTGAGCCGTCGCTGACTGTGACGACCTCGACGGTGGTATCCATGAGCAGCTTGACATCTTCAGAGATCGACTCATCGACCAGTACTTCGGAAGCCTTGACCACCACGGATACTACTGGTACAATCACCAGCACGGCAGCCGAAGTCTCTACTTCAGCCCAGAGCGAGGCACATACTGCGAGCATTACAGGATCCGCCA
Organism: Pseudopyricularia cyperi; assembly: GCA_031306065.1. NCBI lineage: Eukaryota > Fungi > Ascomycota > Sordariomycetes > Magnaporthales > Pyriculariaceae > Pseudopyricularia > Pseudopyricularia cyperi. Next base: position 17,063 of record JASAOQ010002898.1, on the reverse strand, counting down.
TAACTTCTGACGAAGCCGGCGCTTCGGAGACAGCAGCTGCGTCCGACACGGCTGCAATCACCTCAGATTCAGCCAGTGCCTCGGGGACTGGCATTGAATCTCGCATATCTAGCACGTCTGACGCTTCTGTGGAAACTGCCAGCCGTTCAGAGACAGCATTTGTATCCAGCACGGCCACCAACACCATAAATATACCCGACGCCTCGGGCGACGCCGTTGTATCTAGCACATCTGACATGACTACCACCACCTCAGCCTTACCCAATGCTTCGGGGACTGTCATTGCATCCACCGCATCTGGCGCTTCTGTGGAAACCGTCGGAACCTCACAATCAGCCACCAGCTCCGACGTAGGCAGCACAGGCGGTCCGACGGGTTCTCTCAGCTCGACACCAACACTTACGCAGACGCCAGTTTCCGAGACGGGTGTCTCCGCCAGCTTATCTCAAGGGAGCTTCACCGAGTCTCCAACAACAACTCGGATGTCCCCGGATCCAAACAGCGGCTCTGTCAAGACTGTGACTGAAGCCGAGCAAACTGATGAAATGTCCGCAGAGACTTCCGTGGAAACTTCCGCATCCGCAACAGACAGTACTGCCATCGAAAGCCAGCTCACCACTGCCGTCACTCCCAGCGCAACACATAGCACAAGCTCGGCCGTTAATGTCAGCTCCCAAACATCCGCACTCGACACGACGGAAGCAGGGACATGTTCACAAAGTGCGGCGGATAGCACCAGCTCCCCCGAGAACACTGCCGCTGGATCGGGCACATCTAGTTGCAGCTTCTGCAACGGGCAGACCACCACTGGTGTGGGTGCTTCTACCCCCACAGCCAGCGGTTCAAGCACGGCTCTCGATCAAACCAGGGTCACCGGTTCTCCCACGCCCAGAGGATCCCAGAGCACACAATCGGCAGCCAGAACTGTCGATGAGACTATGCAAGAAACCCAAACACAGGCCCCCGAGGCCACCGTCGTCGAGCAGTCAAGCGCACCTGCAGTGGCAACTTCAACGCCCCCGAACTTGGGCGGGACGCAAACTTTATCTGGCAGCGGTCAGGAGCCGCAGCCGACCGCAGAGTGTGTCGACGACGAATCGGTGCCGGTTCAGGCGAGTGAGGCTGGAGGAATACCTTCTGCATCGTCGACTTTGGCAGAGACCCGCACTGCATCCAGGGGCGGCGAAGAGCCCCAGCAGACAGCGGAATGCACCGAGGACGATTCGGTACCGGCCCGGACAAGCGAAGTCGAAAGAACAACTTCCAACCCCTTGACCTTTGACGGGACACGCACTGCATCCAGTCCCGGCGACGAGTCCCAGCCTACCGCGCACTGCACCGACGACGATCAGATGCCTATTGGGACAAGCGACGCTGGATTAACACCCTCGACGACCTCGAATCTTCACGCGACACTCGCTCCGTCCGGTGGCGGCGAGGAGCCCCGACCCACGGCGGACTGCACTGACGACGACCCAGTGCCGATTCGGGCGGCCACGGCTCTGCCTCAAGGCCACCATCGCCACCACCGCCACCACCAAGGCCATCACCACCGTCAAAGCGGCGCCTTGCCTCACGCCCTGCCCGTCGAAGCACCCGATGCCCTCGTCGCGGGTCCGCAGGAAGGCGGTGGGTGCAGCGGGTGCGAGGGTGTCGAGATCGGTGGGGCCGATGAGCAGCGCCCGGCGCCGGTTTCTGCTCTCGCGCCCGAGGTTTTTGGAACGCGGCGTTTGGTGACGGCGGCTGCGGTTTTTGCGGCTGTGCTGTGGCAGCTATGATGGTGCTGTGATGATGCGGGGGCTGTGACGAAGTGCGCCCGAGCTGGGGCTGCCAGATAGGGGGGGATTTGGTCAAGGTTCTAGTGTAGCTTTATATTGTAGCAAAAGTATAACAGGAGGTTGAACTGGTGAGATTTTGGTTGGCAGTCGTCCACGCAAGCTTTTGTTGAGTTTGGTGGCATTCGGCGGGGATCGATATGAGGGTTTTCAGACGCATCTTGATGTTTTCTTTTTTCTTGTTTCCGTCTTTCAGACCCAAACAGCTTTGCATAACTTGAGTCTAGAGCTGTACTTACTATCTTACTATCATACGCCTCGACAACCCATTTTGACATATGATTCACGCATCACCAGCCAGCCGCTTAACGACCGCATCCCGAAGCCCCTCGATGCTCTCCACCATCTCGACCCCCAATCTCCGACACACAATCTGCACATTCCCCCGCTTCCAGTACCCCTCTGGACACCAGACGATGGCCTTGCCCGGCACCCGCGCACAGAGGCCGAGCTCCAGCAGACTGACGGGCGCCCGCGTCGCCGGGTGGAAGTAGACGACCACCACGTCGGCCGCGGCCTGCCTCTCGAGCTCCCACTCCACCTGCCGGCGGTAGGGCGCAAAGTCGACGTCCTCGCGCCACGTGCCGTCCCAGTCCCGACGGCGCGGGTTGTATATCGTAATGTCCTCTTGGAGGAGCAGGGCGGACAGGGTCTCGCGCCAGTCGGTCGCGTCGACGTTGCTCGTCGTGCCGGCGAGGAAGACGGATTTGGTGCCCCGGGGGGTTTCCTCCGAGGGCGCGTATATGATCTGGCTCTGTCGTGAGGGCATTTTCTTGATGGTGGAGGCGTGGAGCTGCACGGAAAGGTTTGTTGGAAAAAGACGAAGAAGCGGCAGTTTTTTCGTTCGTCTCTGATGATGGAGGTGGGCGACAGTTGCAAAAAAGCAGTTTTGAAGTTGAAGTTTTAACCGTTTATGCTACCTTGGAAACCATCTCATGATGTTGCTTGGCGGTCGTGGTGAGCGGTCTGATAGATACCTTACCTAGATAGGTAGGTACCCAAATACCGTTGACATGCAGTATCACGTCAAGTGCAGTAGGTGCTGTGGAATTTTTCTATATACTTACAACCTCACTTCCACTGCAGGCTCGCCCCCCTTAATTCACCAGTCTGAAGCACGGGTTATCTTCTTTCTGACCGTTATCAGGTAAGCAGTTTGTGGCCAAGGAGAAGAACATAAGCTGCGTCACTTAAGATCCATTATGGGCAATATTTCCCACCACTATAACGAACAGCGTCCTCTGAACAACAAATGGATCGTGCCTTTTGAGAGAAGTTGTTGGTTCGCTAGCCGCAGCTCTGAGCTCAATCAGCTTTTAGATATGCTCTTTGCCAGCGAACAATTTACCAAAGTCGCAGTCTCCGGTCTCGAGGAGGGGATAACACCCAGCCTGTGCTTTCTACGATGAGCCATCTGGCTATGATCTGTAGCCAACTTGCAGCAATGAAAAAAAGAGAGCCAAGAGACTGAAAGTTCCAAGCCCTTAATCTTCCAAAGCGCATTATCAACGTCGAACATGCCGACACTCTCGTCTGCATGAGGAACCTGCGGGGCGTGTGATGCGTCTCTGTCTTGTCTGCATGCCGGACTCTCTCGCTTCACAAGGTAAGAAATCAGTAGATTTAGTTGACTGCTGTGAGTATCTGAGTCTGACATAGGATGTTAGGACTGGATGATTATACCCAACATCAAGGTGGCGTGATATTCCTTGCGTCGACATGCCTTTTCTGCTTTTACATGTCAATTTACATGCATAGACTAATCATATAGTCCTCGCACCAGGAAGCATTATAATACTTTATACAACTGTCCCTCTGAGCCAAAAAAGCAAAGTGTAACTGACGTCAGTTGTTGGACCGTTCATCTCTTTTGCATCGATGCCGTGACTACGGTGCCTTGACTTGCGTCGGCGTGGGAAAATACAACCATATAACATGTTATGCAGCTGGGATACAAGCCTGACGGGCGCCCCTTGCTACTCGTCTTCTTTGAGCAGATATGAATTCTGTACCTAGGTAAGTAAACAAGTGGGTATATATACCTCAGGAAGCCCGCGCCAAAGTCGATCTCAATATCTCCAGATCATCATCGCAGATCATCTAATCTATCTTTTTTACCTTTGGGGCCCCAATACTCTTTTCAGCACTATAATCACCTAGTCTATTTCCACAGTCACTTCCGAGCCTTGTTCGTTTGCCCATTTGCCAGCTCAACACCTAATACCCTGACTGCCACCCCCCCACTCAGCCACGACTCGCCGCCTCCCATAATGAAGACCGCTGTTTTCGCCGCCACCATCCTCGGCCTCGCAGCCATGGTCATGTCCTGCGACAAATACTACAGCTGTCACTGTTACGACTCCGACGGAGTCCCCAACGTCGAGGCCACAGAGGCGGCCTGCAACTCCACCATCAACGATCATGCGCCGTCCGCTTACAAGGCCATGATCAACCCGGCCAACCAGGGCTATTTCGAGTGCGTCGGCCAGGAATCGAGTCCCGGTTCGAGGTGGGACATCAACAACTGCCATTTCAGGGAGTTGTGCGCCGCTGCCCAGGCGTCGGGCCTGGATTCGAGCTGCACCCACAAGACTTGAGAAGCTGAGATGGGTGGGAGGTTGGGAGTCCCTGGGGAGATTGATGGACGGCTATACTGCATTTATATCGTTTTTTAATGAGATATGTTTTACACCAAAGGGCGCGAACAGATGCACGAATTGCTCATTGTAACATGCTGTGATGTGTGGAAATGCCTAGGCTCCCACTTAGAACGCGCGATGTGCTTAGAATGTATCCGACCGCTCTGATGGTGTCTTTTCAGTATGGTTCATAAGATATTGAAGCAAAAGTATTTCTGGCGACCCCTACAGGATCCATATTTTCAGCGGCTTCGCAGGTTAGATCATAGGGCTGTGTGCATTGCCATTAATTTGAATTATATCCGTATCCGACTTGGATTTTAGGCTACTCATCGAGTATAATATCTCTTTTTTTTTCACTGAAAGATTCAAGCCAAGCCCACGCTTTGACGGAACTATATTACTAGGGGGCCGTGTGAATGTCCATCAATGCGAAAAGAGAGCTGTCATCATCAGGGAACATCCCGAGGTTCTCCCAACGGTTATATACACTCTGCATAAAGCGCCGCTCTCCATCAACGTTCACTGCTTTATTCCCGATCACGGGTCCGAGGTCATCGCTACTCCTTGCTACCACACATCCCCGCACCGCCCTAGGACTTATATAGTGATGGCAACAGGCCAAAGGCGCCGCAAAGCTTCGGCAGTGGCTTTCTACCCCGGACAAGGCTATCGTTGCTCCCGGCGTGCATGATGGACTCAGAGCACGAATGGCGCTGAGCGTCGGTTTTGATCCTTGGTATATGGCTAAGTGGGGAGGGGCGGTACACAGTTCCGATGCCATGCATGCTGGAAAGGCAGCACACGCTTACACCTGCCCAAAAAGAAAAAAAAAGAAAAGAAAAAAAAAACAGACAATGGCCGGCACCGCCGCCTCCCGCCTGGGCCAGCCCGACCTCGGCCTGACTTTGTTCGACAACATGGCCACAAACGCCGGCATGATTGCAGGCCGGGACCGGAACGTCCCCGTCATCGCCGATGCGGACACCGGCTTCGGTGGCCCGCTCACGGTGGCCCGCACCACGGAGAAGTACCATCCTCTAGGGCGTGCCCGACTTTCACCCCGAGGACCAGGTCGCCACCAAGCGCTGCGTCCACCTGCTAGGCCAAGGAGCTGGTCGGACACGGCGGCCCTTCGCGGGCGCGCACGGGCCTCAGGACATTGGTCATCATCGCGCGGACGGACGCGGCTGTAGGTCCCTGGGCTACGAGGGAGGGAGGGCCGCGGTCGCCGCCGGCGCCGACGCGGCATTCGAGGGCATGACCGGCAGGGAGAGCAGATGGAGCGCGTCGTCGGGGACATTGGCCGCCGACGCCGCAAGCCGTCAATGTCTTGAGCATGAATATATTACTTCGCCAACCATATGAGGGGCAACATCAGAGGCAGTCAACGGCTCGCGCCAAAGGCCAGCTTGACACAGTCGCCGGTCTCTGCGGTGGCTGAACCTCGGCCACCTATATCACCAGTGCTCGTGTCAAACAGCAAACGAACGCGGGCTATAAGCGACGACTGCCAGTCTCAATCCATTGCTGCAGAAAACCCCAAGAGGAGACAGGCTTCAGCGCGTCGGTCCAAGGCCTCGAAGGCACCAAAAAGGCGTTATAGACGGAGCATAGCTACGACCAAGTTCCTGGGGACCCTGGCGGCAGAGGTGCCCCGGCAATGGCTGGGGAAGCAGGTATTGACGGCCCGTTGGAGCGCTCTGCAACCAGTATCGTTGGGAGCGGTGACGAGTGGCCGGTGGACGTCACTCAGCTCTGCACAAAGCTCGCCATAGATTCACAGGCGCATCAGGACCCGTAGACACCGCTCTGCGTTGTCGAGACCTGCAGCTTCGACCTCATGCCAGAGAATGACCAGCTTGCTGTTGAGCCCGACAAGAACTTTCGATTTTGCGTCGAAGCGTCGAAGAGGTATATAACGCTGAAAGTGGCGCAGTGCGGCTTTGCCGGGAACTTTGCCTCTTGGTTGCGCCGCCACATCGAGAATACGCTTACTGTGCTGCGGGCAGCGGCCGGTGTCGAAAGCGAGTTCATCACTGTTAAAATACTCGAAAGGGTGGCTAGTCATATGGAAGAGTCACAACCGCGCCAGCCCCGTTCGTCTCTCTTAAAGATACTCATGGAGAAGGTTTTGCCGCTCCTAAAGGAGCAAATAAAGGTAAGCGGCGTCCATCGGAGCTCGATCAGTCCTCGTTTGCAGGCAACGACAACCGCGTCCCATCCACCATGGTCATCGTGCTATTTAGCTTAGCTTTCAGGTGCCATATAATTCTCACTATGGGCTCTGCAACATGGGTTTCTCCGCATGCTCGCGCCGACGTTCTTCAAGCCCGGGCTGCTGCTGTCGTACGTCACGCGATGCCTCGAGATCCGGGGCATGCCCGAAGTCCAGAGCCTGTATCTCCCGTTGGCTTGCCTAGACGAGGTTCTCGACCTGGTGCAGCTCGAATGCGAAGAGGATATCATCTCTGCGCCTGCAGATTCATCGCTCGAGGCCTCGACTTAGGTCGAATGGTACCTGTTAGCCCTGAACGAGTCTTCGGACTCGCAAGGATTCTTTCAACCAAAACACCCATCTCGAAGCCCAGCTTGTCCACAGGCCTAAGTAGCTTATCAGCCCCAATCGACGAGTTGCCGCTTGCGGCCGGCGGATTGTGCGAAGGCTCCGTCAGCCTCGAAACAACAACTGATAGCTACGGTTTCCGACTGGGTATAAAACCAGTGCAGGCCTCGAGTGAAGAAGCAAAGAACACGAAAGAGGGGGGAAAGGCGGAGGAGAAGGAAAATTCAGATGCGCTCCTTCGGACGCGCGATTAGGTAGAGGGAGCTGGCATCAAGAGGCGGAAATGGGATGATGACTCTCTCTTATAAGGAAAAGAGGATCAAGTGAGCATTCTCGATGCATACGAAAAGCCATGAGATATGTTCGCCCCCCAATGCTTCTATGGTACCCAAAACACAGTGGTCTTTGCTTCAAACGGGCATAGGTCGCGCTCGTACCTATACATTGCGTAGCCGTCAAGGCAAGCACTGCTTAAACAATTTTGTTGGGATTTTGTTTTGGACGCGTGAGGATGGTTGCTTAGTGAGGAAGAGGAATTCAATAACCAGCGCATCATAAATACATAGTAGATGCTGCGTGGGTAAGCTTTGCACCAACCGTATACGGTCCACGTATACATAGACTAGCAGCGAACCAGCCATATTTTCTTCAACATTGCACATAGCAACTTTGATCATCCCGCACTACTATGGTAGTAGGCCATTCCACGGCCAACCGGTTTTAGACCTCAATGTCACGCTGGTCTGCTAAGCTTCCGCGTCGCGAACGTTGACGAGTCAAGGCAGACGTTTCGCTAAAAGGATAAAACAGATATCGGGTAACATTCAGCAACCAAAGGCTCAGCTTCGAGTCTTAGCTGAGTGTAGCAAGGTCAAGGTACCTGGATGACCCCCTCACCAAAGTATGCAGATGGCAGGCTTAAACTTTGATGTTTGCGCCGGAAGCCGGAGCTCGGTGTGATCGATTTCCGTTTGGCTGACAAACCGCAAAGCCTCATTAATCATCACACACCGCCATACTGACACCCTGTCAACAACTGACTACATATGCGCGTACTGCTCCAGTGGCGCCTGGCAAAACGCTTCAGGAAGCAGATCACATCTCATCAATCTACAACATGTCGAAACCCGTTTTGATCGCCGGCGGCGGCATCAGCTCGCTTCTCCTGGCCCGTTCACTCTTGCGGTCAGGCATCCCATTTCTGGTCTTTGAGCGAGACGCCTCCCTCGTCTTCCGCGCCCAGGGATATCGGCTCCGTCTCTCCGCCGAAGGTCTCGAGGCGATCGAAGCCGTGCTTGGCCCAGAGGGGTTCGAAAAGTTCTTGAGCAAGTGCGGCAAGACGGCCGGTGCGGGCTTCGTTGCCGTGGACCCCCTGACCGGGGAGAACACCGACGAGCCGCTGCCCGGTCTTCCGCCGGCCGCAACCCAGCCCAAGGCGCTGACCTCGATAGATGGCAAGGTGGTCGGCATCGCGAGGGGGGACATGCGGGCCTTCTTCATGGAGGGGTGCGAGGAGTTTGTTCGCTGGTCCCATCAGGTCACGGGCTACGAGCTGACCGACGACGGCGTCCGCGCCATCTTCGCCGACGGCACAAAGTCCGTCGAGGGATCCCTGCTGGTTGGCGGCGAGGGCGTCCACTCCAGAGTGTCCAAGCAGCTCTCCGGCGGCAGGATAAAGCACTACGACCTCGGCAGCCGGGGAATCCACGGGCAGGCGCCCACGAGCGCGTTCAAGGGACTGGGCGAGGGCGTCTTCCGCATCACGGACGACAAGTCGTACCCGGACGACGGCAAGGTTTTCGTCATCACCAACGTCCGGCCGGACGAGATGAACGACCCGGATGTCAAGTTCGGCTGGACCATGGTCGGAAGCCCGGGCACCATCAAGGCTCCCGACGACAACTACACAATCTACGGCAAGCCCGCGGCCGACATTGCCAAGTCGCTGACCGCACACTGGCACCCGCGCATCAAGCCGCTGTTCGACGAGATGGACGAGGCCAACGCAGCCTTTTGGAAGATCACCTGCTCGTCCCCCGAGGGCGTGCCGGAGTGGCCCAACGAACCCCGCGTCACCATCATCGGGGACGCGGCGCACTCGATGACGCCAGCGGGCGGGAACGGTGCAAACACGGCGGTCAGGGACTCGGCCTTGCTTGGAAAGCTGCTGGCCGAGGCCGGTGGTTGCAAGGAGGGGGTCACGGAGGCTTATGAGAAGCAAATGAGGGTATATGGAACCGAGGCGGTGAAGTTGAGCTACGGCATAGCTTCGAAAGCATTTGGTGCCAAGTTCGATCCGGCGTCGCCGTTTGTGTAGCAGCCTGCGGTGCTTCTCATCAAGCATTTCACTATTCAAGTTCACAATGTGGTGTGAGGGTGTGAGACCGATCAAGTGACGACGAGGAAAGTTGACCCAAAGCAAGGGTTTCCGTTTGTGAGACCGAAAGCACTATTTACCTCACTCCCTACCCGTATTTGATAGGTGTTGCAGTACTTTGTCGGTGACTGTTACGGATCACCGGTTTCTACTTCCTCCGGCAGTTTCATTTTGGACGAGATAATGCCGAGGAAGAAGCCTTGATCGCTGTCAGGTGGATGCTGCTCACAGCACATGAAATATGCGCAGCTGCGGCGAGGCAGCGGCATCGCCTCTGAGCAACAAGGCCTTTTTTTGAGCTCGATTTAGTTTCCACGAATAAGAACTACCTCCAACCGCCGTCACTTGACTGCGGCGCCTCATCGTCCAACCGGCTGATGGAAATCTATAGACATGTAAGATGATGGAGCATTTCGGTGCGTCATTTGTCCTGATCCTTAGATTCCCTGAATAGATGTCTGCATATTTCGACCTGCTACTATTCTCTCTTTTCCACGTCCATCTAGACATAGTCGCATTTCAACTTCCAGCACTAGTTGCCAGTATCGTCATACAACCCAGAAAAAAAAACCAGACAACATCTCTACTGCTTTAATACGGGTGCTTGCCCGCTCGGCGCCATCCGCCATGTTCGTACCTGTCCCCGCGGTCCGCCAAACCAGCGCGATGCTGGACATCAAGCTCGAGGACGGCACCGCCCCGACCTTCGCCCCCGGCGCCACCATAGTTGGAAAGATGGTCCGCCGCGAACCCCTCCTCAACACCCACGGCACGGTATGGCTGGCGCTTCACGGCCGGTCTTCCGTCAAGGTCGCGGAGCCCAACTCGGCCGCCATCCACAAGGGCGAGGTCGCGCTCCTCGGCGGGGCCGCCAACTCCTATAAGCTGTACGATGGCCCGCTGCACGTGCCCGAGGGTCAGCTCCAGGGCGACGGCGTGTCGTGGCCTTTTGCCATTGACATTCCAACGCATGCCGACCCGGCCGCTTCCGCTTTCGCCGGCGACGCGGCCCCATCCGCGCACTCGGTCGACGGCGATAGCCCGCCGTCCGCTACTGCCGCGCGACTGCCGCTCCCCGGCAGCTTCAACTGCGACAAGAGCGGGCTCATCGGCCGCTCGTTCGGCTGCGTCGAATACTTTCTGCACGCGCGCATGGTCTACGCAGCCCACGGCGCCGACGACGCCACAGCCTCGGAGGCGGTCCTACCCATCGACATCCGCACGCCGGGCCCGGAGCGCACGGTCGCCGAGTTCGAGACCGTCCGGCGCGCAGCCGACGTCAGCGTGCAGACTCGCCGGCTCCTGACGGCCTCGTCCGAGGGCGGCGCGTCTTCCAAGCTGCGGGACAAGCTGCTGTCCCGGTCCAGCAAGAGCGCCGCCCCGACCTTTGCGGGACGCTGGGAGCTGCTATCACCGACAGTCGTGCAGCTCGGCGACACGACCCCGCTGCCGATCCAGATCCGGCTCGTGCCGGACGAAGGCGCGTCCAGCCCGGAGCTGCGCGGCGGCGTCCCCGCGCCGCAGGTCAGGCTCACATCTCTGCGACTGACAGTGAACACCTCCGCGACGATGCGGTGCGCCGATGGCGGCGGCGGCGGCGGCAACCTCTACACCTCTGGCCCCGCGCCGACGCTCAGCGGCACGGTCGAGCGCAGAATCCCCTTTGCTGTCTGGCCGCCGGCGGCCGGGGCCAAGGGACGGGAGCTGCACGTCCCCTGCGCGGAGAAGGCGCCGGCATTGGACGTCGGGTCGGAGGCCGGCTTCTGGCTGGGCGTCGGGACGGCGCCGTCGCTCGCGCCGACGTTTTCGAGCGGCAACATCGAGACCGGATACCGGTTCGACTACGACGTCAAGGCAGAGGTCGCGGGAGTCGAGGCCAAGGTGCTGTTTTCCGAAAACGTGACCGTGTTGGCGCATGCCGAAACCGCATCGGAAGAGGGGCTGGCTGGTTCGGGTCGGATCATTGCCATGAAAGCAACACCTGCTAGTGTGGTAGATGGCGTTACCATGGCCCTGTGGGGTATGGGCGGTGCCTTGGGTGGTGGTCTCAGAATTTGAAATCAGAATGCTGATACCTAGGTAGGTAGTTACTTTTATATCTTTGTTTTGGTAAGCAGGCAGGCGGATGGATATCAACCCGATCAGTACAGCAGGCTGGTGTTAATATGCAGTGGCAGAATGTAGGTGCCTATGCAGCTTGGTACATGTAATCGACGCATGAGTTTTGTTTTTACCTAGTCTATGTACAGTGGGTAACCAATAATGACATTTCCAGCAACAAATCATCGCTTCACATCCATTACCGAAAGACGTCTATGTGGCATTTTCCTTTTCGTGTTCGAGGTTGTGCGGCGAGCCCAGTAAACTGGTCTCGTTCCTCTGCCGACTGGGCCGAGTCCTGGCTCGTACTTTGTTCTCTTGTTGCGCAATATACTTTGCTGGTCGTACTGTCAACACTGCGTCCTGACACCCGCGACTACAAGTAGTTATTGACCTAGAGTAGTCGTCCATATCTTCCAGCTTCTCGTTCACTGTTCAGCATTAGCCCCCTCCGGCCCATACGCTTGACCAAATATACGGCGGCCTGGAAGAACACCATGTAAGAAACAGAGTTGCAAGCAGACGAAATCCGGGCTGATTATCTGCTGAGCCTCGCAGCCTCCAGTTTGATGCATGGTGTGTGTAGTGTTGTACATATATAGTAGTAGTTGCAAAACATAAAGACAGGTAAGCTTGTGCTTGGATCGATGGGACTGGGAGAGCTGGACAGGCTTCAATAGTCACCCAGGTCACCCGGCTCCCAGCAGCAAGCGCCGGATCGTCTTGGTGCTCCCACGCGGCACCAGTCTTCCCCGGATCAGGTCTCGCCATCGTACAGACTGCTACCTTGCAAAGCCAATGCTGAACTAGACCTTCTCGTACTGCATCATGACGAACGTGCCGACGGGCTCCATTGCTTTCGGGTACCGCCCGTCCTTCCTACCATGATAGAGAAGCCGGCTGGCCGACTCGGCGACTGTGGAAGCAAGGGCGGCCAGGGAACCGTGGCATACAGTTTCAAGATAAACAGGAGTTATACCGGCTGTACTAAGCCCCCCGCTCCGAGATTGCTGTCTATATAAACGACTGGACATCACGGAATCCACGGCAGATTGGAGCAGCTCCGCTTGCGAATCCTGGGAAATGGGATCACAGTAAAGTTGAGAAGTATAAAAGTAAAATAGAGCAAAATGAAACGTGATGGTTCACAATTCCATCACCTCGCACCCGACATGTCCGGAGGTTTGCAGATCCCATCTTTAAACACCTTTTAGTCCCCGGGCTTCCAGCCTAGATTACTACATTATTTAGAAAACAATATTCCTTTCAAATCTTTTATACCTTACCGTTAGCTCAATCTTTTCGAGTTTTGTATTTCACTCAGTGTTGGCCTGACGTTTTTGATTCTCACAAGATCTTGTGATTTTTAGTTTTCCATTAGAGCTCATAAACTCTCCCTATCCAGAGCATTTGTGGGTGCAGAAATCGTTGTTTTGGGTTTGCTGTGATTTTTTCGCTTTGTTCTCGGCCACACAATGTACCTATATAACAGCTCGCTGGTCAGAATGAATGTCTGTTCGTCTCGGGTTATGCCTATCATTATAACACCTACCACACCATCGAACCAGATTCACGATGAGCGCCAACATCAGTAGCGCCGCCCAGTCGCACTTCCTCGTCTCCGGCCATCTCCTGGACAGCGGAAGCCTACTGCTGCTGGCAGCCGGCCTCGCCACGCTGCTCTTCGGTCTCGACAAGCTCCTCACCCCGAATGTAGACGCTGGGGAGCCACGGCTTCTGAAGCCGTCCATACCTCTGATCGGGCACATAATCGGCCTTTTGAGATATCAAAATGACTTTCACCACAGGCTCTTGTAAGCAGTAGAACAACCCCAGCCTAGAGGGAACAGCACCAGAGACCCAAGTCGCTGACGGACGGGCATGAACCGAAAAACACAAAACACAATAGTAAACAGACGCGCAGCGCAGCGCTCACCCTGCAGATGCTATGGGGCAAGATGTACGTCATCAACAGCCCGCGCCTCGGCTCGGCCGCCCTGCGCAGTCCCGAGGCCAGCTTCGAAGAGTTCGGCAGGACCTACGCCTCGGCCGTGCTGGGCCTGCCGCCCGACGTCGTCGACGTCGTCGACGCCGACCGGGACTGGTTCGAGCGGTACCGCCACGAGACGGTCGAGTCCATGTCGCCGGCGCGCGTGGGCGTCCTCGCCCGCGCCGCGGCGTCCACCCTGGCCAGGTTCGCCGCCTCCGAGGTGCCCGACGGGTTGCCGGTGACGGTGCCCAGCTTTTACCGCTGGACGCGGGAGCTCTTTGCGGTCGCCTCGCTCGAGGCGATGATGGGTCCGCATGGGATCCTGACTGTGGATGACCGGAGTTTGTTTGCTGATTTGTGGTGCGTT
>JASAOQ010002890.1:0-56132 GCA_031306065.1 Pseudopyricularia cyperi | reverse complement strand
AGCAACATTTTCGGAGGATTAAAAACCGACCAATTTCCAAAATAAAAACGCCCAAATGAAACGAGCTACCCCCGATATTAGCGCGTTTTCGGGGTCAATTTACGTGCCGGTAAATATCGCTGCGAAAACGGTATTTAAATTTTACGGCAGTAACCGCGAAACGGCCAACCCGTTTTATAATTCAAAGGCTAAACCTATTGGCGGCGAACCTGGAATTTTCTCCGGCGAAAAAAGCGAATTCGACTATTGGGTAACAAAGCTGTTTAACAAATTTATCGAAAATAAAAATATTTTTTTTTAAACCTAATATAGCCGTATAATGCTTATTTATTGTTTAACTGAAAAAAAGCCCAACCGTATGCTAAAATCCCGGTACAATTCGACCGACAACCCGTATTTTTGTACGGCAGAAATAATCCAAATCCTAACTACGGTTTACTACGACGAAAACCAAATTTTTACTGCCCGACAGAAGCTGGCCAATATAATGTACAAATCTACAAAAGCCGATATTTTCGACTATATTTTTGATATTATACAGCTATTGATACAGCCAATATCCCCGAATCCGAACGGAAAACTGTTTTGTTCGAATATATTCCAGCCGATTTAGATACGCGTTTGTTTAGTAATAGCAATATTAATAATATGGTTCTGGAAATGTTCGCTTGCGTATAAATATAGTGCTACTATAGTTTAGTTAGGCTTGTGCAATAAATCTTTAATAGTTGCAATCAGGGTTATTACAGTACTTAGAGGCCTGTAAAACCTTTAAAAGTTGATTAATAATTTGTTTATTCAAATGGGGGGATTTTTGCTTTATTCCCCCTTGTCTATCCTCCAACATCGAAATAGGGGTTGGCACACCAGAAATAACTAACGTACCGCAACTAAATATCCGAAAAATTATTTTGTATGGGGATAACAAAAAATCGACTTACGGCTATATAAACCATTTTTAGGTTCGCACGCATTTGCTGACTTAGAAAAAGTCAGGTAGTGGTCCAGGGTAACTGACTCGTTCGAGTCCAGGGTAACTACCCACTCCCATATGGACTTTGTCGAATCCCTTCCGTACAAACCACGGAATAATTCGGATATTTTCCACCACGTTTGTCGTAAAAATAAATAAGGTATTTTGTAAATAAATATAACGATTTATCCGTATATATTTAACATAATCAAATATCAACTATATAGGGATTTGTAAAGTTGTAGCGGGTTAAAAGTGGCAAATAACCTTTTCTTTATTCGAAATACCACTTTATAGAAATATTAGATTTAGATAATGAAAAATTGCCAATTTATTCTATGGCGTCATGTAAAGAATAATAACCCCGCGATGCTACGTAACGCAACCAAAATTTCCCCATTTTGTTAAAGAATTCTCCCACTTCGGTTGCGATTCACTGAACTCATCATTGTTGACCAGGAGGTATCCGGAATCGGGGCAATAACCAGGTGGGCTTCGATGTCCAGTAAGCACTAAACCAAGCACGGATAGGAAGCCAAGTCGGGCCCCCTGATCTCCGCCCACCCTCTATCTCCTCCCACCGTTTACACCAAAAAACGCGATTTTTTTTTTTTAACTTTGTCACATCGAATAAAAATCGGAGTAACGCTACAGTACTATCACTAGATAGAGGGCGGCGAATCTTGATGGTTTTTATGGTGTCAAGTTTACATGCGCACTATTTCGCAACCTTCTACTAATTTAGTGCAGTGTTATAGGTTAGGCGATCGGTTGTGGAACGTTTCGGTTGTGACGATTCAGACTCCAGGATGTAACTTAACGCTATAAAATATGCGTTTAGCTTAGGCTCAATTCTTCAACGCCCCTATCCTTTATGACATTATTCAGTACCTTTAGAACCGTGCTCCGGTGAAATCCTTTTACCTCAAGTTGATCTTTGGCTAGGCGCGTCATTGTTAAACGTATGCGGTGTTCTGGTCGCAATTAGCATTCGCGCTTTTTGTTTTTTTTGGTAGCAAGACAAGAGACTTTTACCGTGCGGCGATCTGCCCAGATCTTATTCATTACCTGGTAGCATTTCTGCTCGTAGTTTTTACTGAGGATTATGGCCCAAAAAGCTGACGCAAGTGGAAGTTGGGCCGTCAAAAGTTCTTCGTTGGTTGGAATGTCCAAAACAGATTGTGCCAGTTCATTCCCTGCGGCAGCAAAGTCTGAATTTGTAAGGCGCTATTGTATAAGGACACGTGCCAGGCATTTGTACGATTCCGCCGTTTTTAAAACGCAGTCGCGTTTAGTTTTGTGTTATTCTGGAGTGTTTAAGACTGGTTTGGGATGGTAAAGTTGTCGATGTGACGAATTGGCGGAGGTATCCAAGCATTTGCGTATCATAGGTCAACTTTTTACTATCACCGAGGTAAAGATACGCGATGGAGTCAATGGCCGCTATAGATTCTTTCGACGGATTGGATGGGGTGTAATTATTGCAAAATTGAATTGTTTTTCGGGTCGGTTTAAAGAGTTCGCTCCTGGTAGTGTTTTTTGACAATTTTACCTGTTAATGCATTCTTCGTAAAAGGTAGGATCCACCTGCAGAAGCCCAACAGTATTTGTCTATATTTCTCCCTCGGAGGCACTCCTTAACAAGAAAGCAAAGCATGATGTTCCGCGTCGCTGTGCACAAATACCCACTATGTGGCAGTGGGATCGGGCCGGGGGGCCTCGGCAGGGATTTGGAACGCAAAGGCTTATGCCCCTGCGGCGTCGTCAACATCCACGTAGTCGGCCGGCGATCCGGTGGACGGTCGTCCGGTCAGGCACGTTTGCAAGATCTCTAGGACGGCCCTGCACAAGGAGCATATGGTGCAAGATTGCCACAAGCCCATCACAGCGCTACTCGGTGTCGAAAGTAACTCAAGGACTACCCAGCCTCTTGCAGAGAGTTTGCATACATTGATATCAAGTCCCACTACCAGAAAGCACTATGTTCGAAAACTCCAGCATAGCCTACACATTCGAGCTTATTTTGCGACCAGTGGAGCGGAATCTGGCCAAGGCTCCAATTCCTTTCAAGTTCTTCTCGGTGCTGCGAGGTCCGTACTTCAAATCTCATTAGTGTGCCACTTGACCAGCTTTAAAGCTTCTCGGACAGCAAATGAACAGCCCGATCATCACGAGGCTGGGTCTATAGCTCCAAGCATCAAAATTATAACGATCCCCGGTGCATCATTGGATCAGACTACAGCAATCAAGAATGGAGGAGGTAGCCAGGTCAAAAAGGCGGCTCCTCGGCACAGGCGGCGCCACAGGCTGGATGGAGAAGACGAGGAAAACAAGGCATTATATCAGGTTTGGGTCGACACAGCCTCGGACGTCTCACTCTCAATTGCCGTCCGTAAATATTCGGGCAGCGGAAACACCATGTAGGGTTGAATCAACGAAAACACATTCTCTGTGACGGCGACGTGAGTCTTGAAGAAGCCCGCATACAAAAAGTGGCTTCCCATACCGATATATACCATGCAGGATCAAAGGTTACAAACAGAGGACGGCAAAGTCAGCCACACTGCGGCGTCTTTCTCCGTCTGGACCCCTGGCCATGGCCGTTGCATTACAATGCAGACTCCGCCCCTTCCACGCAGCAGTGCCATGGGAAGTTCCGATAAAGGCGCAGTAGGACATGCAAGCAGCCGATCAGGAGAGAGGAGATAACCCACCCAAGTTTGGCCTCGGTAGTAATCGAAGGTGTTGCCACGAATCACGCCGATGTTAAGATAAAACAACTTTATTGAGAGGCGGATTACTGCAATAGGACCAATCGACCGTTACCCAAAGGCCACCTGAATGTGTATAAAGACCATCTGGTCCGCCTTGTAAGAAAGTCTGGTCCTGCGTCCCAAGCGTCCAACAAAGCCTCTGGTATCCCTGACTTCTCTGAGAGACGTCTTACCAAGAAGCAGCAGGCGGCTCTTCAGAGTCTGCGATGCGCCGGCGGGAATCGTAGCGAGATTCCGAGCCAACTGGCGAGCCAGCTGAGCGCTTGCGTCAAACCAGGCGTTGGATACCGTTCATAATGTCCGCCATAGACTCGAGCTGAGCTTGAGCGTCCGCGAGGTCAGTCCTTGCTTCTTCAAGACCAGCACTGGCTCGCGCGAGCTCCTTCTCCATCTTTGCGAGCTTCTTCTTCATCCTCTCGAAATCTCCCGCCTGTGACCGAGTAGAGTCTTGGGAAAGCACCTCTTTCTTTTTGAGGGCAGGAACCTTGTCTCCCGTCTTGTGATGCTGGCGCACAATGCCATGGTACAGTTCCAGCATCTCGGGTCCGCCGGAGGCATTTCCCTGTCTTATTGGCCCCGGGGGAGGCGTCTCTGTGGGCTGCACGCTGTTCAATCTGCGACGAAGCACTGTAGGATCACGGGAAGGGTCAGTTGGGCGTGAGGGTTCATCTTGAGCTTTTTGAGGACGCATACCATCATCAACGGGAGCATTCGTACTGCCTGAACCAACAGCAAAAGTATAGCCGTGGTTTTTCCCATCTGGAGAGCCCGCCAAAGCGGAAATCGTCTTCTGTTTGCGCTGCTGCGACGAAATAGGTGCTTTAGAAGGTGCTGAGCCACCCACTCTGGTTAGTTGAGACTCGATGAATACGGGAGAAGCTAGAGCTGTGGCAGGTGTCTTTGACTTACCAGCTCGACGGCCATCTGTCGAGGTCGTGGACTGATCTGAATTGTGGGTAAGAGCTGTTGTAACCCTCGGCAATCCATCCTTGTCAAACAGTTCTCCTCTCTGCTTCGACTGTCTGAGACGTGTCATATAGCCAGTAGATCTCAACAAAGGAAGTTCAAATGCAATGGCTAAATCACCATGAGCCGCGTCGGCAATGTTGAAGTCGTGCGTCATGTTTGCGAGGGCACCCGTTTGGTCGTGAACTATGTCAAAGAGACGAAGTCCTCGGAACCTGGCCTCTTTGACTGGAATACAGACGATCCTCCTCTCGAATGTTGCCGCGGCGGCGCCAGCGGACTCGGGCCAGTCAACCGTGTCCCAGCAGTAGCAGTTGCGGCTTCCAAAGAGCCTCTCAATCTCGTCCCATAGCTGTTGGTCTGCCGCGTCGCTGGGGAGGTAGGCGGAGAAGGCAGCTCTCTCTGTGGCGGTACCTTCGATGTCGACGAGGACCAAACCTTTGACCATCTTCTCGATCTCGAGGAGGTCCGTTGGACGAGGTTTCGCATTCCTGTATTCCGGTGAAGCGGCTCTGATGTCGACCACCACATCCATGGGACCCAGGCCTCTGGACACTGCCTCGGCGCCTGTGATGCACACAACCTTGATCATGTACCTTGGGGTCCCGTCGGAAAAGGTACCGATGGGCGGTTCATAATCGGCATAGTCCTGGTACAGCAGGAGTCGTTGGTTGGCGCAGTGAACGAATATTTGCCATGCCCACAAGCCGGACGACGCGTCTTTCAGCCACTTGTCTCTTCTGTGAGCCTGTGCTTTTCGAAGCAGCTTGGTGTACAAAAGCCCTTCAAGGTACACGTGCAGCGGCATCCGGGAAGAAGACTCTTTGGGAGTCCGGTGAGCGCCATCATCACTCTTGCCGTTGACGGTCTTTCGCTTAGTAGCCGAGAGACTCTTGTACGTGCAGAGGGTGGAGAGCCTTTCCTTCTGTTTGCTGAGGGGACCAGACATACTGTCATCATCTGACGGTGGCTTTTTGAGGTTGGTTTGTCTGGGGCGGCGATGATTCTAGGTTTGCCTGTCCTGGAGAGCTGACGGTAAAGTGAAAGTACAAGTGATAAGGTAAGTGTTTGCGCGCACTTGAAGAGTTTTGTGGGTTAGAATCAAACACATTCAGCAGCTGAGTCATCCGAGTTCTGTGTCTCCTTCAAGTACGTTCGTTGGCTGTGCCCGGCGTGGATGTCTTTGTCCGGTTTTATTTGCCATGTTCACCGCCTGCACGCGAATAACAAAGGAAGACAATGGCACATCAAGTGCTGGTTGAGTACTGGCTAAAAAGGCCCTGCCAAGACGACGGCAGATACGATGGCTTCGGCGGGCTTTACATCAACCAGATAATTTTCTAATGTATTCTATCCTATTCCTTTTGCTTATTTATAATATCTATCCGGGATATCACCGGCCTCATCGTTAGATTCCTCCTCACATCCTCTCGTTGAAGATTCATCGAGCCATCCTCTAAACCGCAGCTCCCGAGTTCTACAGCTCTCATAGCCCGACGGTGGCTGCCTACTCGTCGTCGTTGGAGACCTCGTCGATGGGGTAAACCGTGATAGGTGTGGTGGTGGGCTCAGCCGGGTCCAGTGGCAGAAGAACCTCGAAGCCCTTGGGCGGGTGCATCGCGTCGGGCACCTCGATGATGTCACGGTAGTAGTCGGGCAAGCAGTAACTGTCGGACGTGCTGCCCGAGTCGCCGCCGTCGCTGCTGTTGTCATCGCCGCCATTGTCTCCGTTGTTGCCTTCATGGTCGTCTCCATCCTCGTTGTCTCCATTCTCGTTGTCCCAGTCATTGCCCTCCTCTTTGCCCCAGTTGTCTCCGCCGCAGTGATCCCAGTCCTCATCATCACCGTTGTGCGAGTGCCTGCTGCCCTGGCTGCATGTGCTGTGACCACGAGAACGGCCCTTTTGGCTACGCGGGCCACCCTTGCGGCCGCGGGCCTTGAGCTTGGCTGCGACGGTGCTGGTGGCGTTGCTGATCCTGCTGGAGAAGCTGCCGCACTCGTTCTTCCAGGCGTCGACGATGGCGGGCAGCACGGTGCGGCCGTTTTGGCTCAGCTCCAGGTTGGGAGCCGGGTACACGTGTAGGGAGGTGTTGGCGCTGGAGAAGACGCCGCCGTACGACTGGTTCCAATAGTAAGACTCGAAGCTGCCGCCGGCAATGTCGTTGTTCCAGGCCCGGATGGCGTCGCCGGTCTTCTTGCCGACCCAGGACCAGACGTTGGCGCCGACGTCCCAGCGGCCCAGGGTGTGCAGACCCCAGTTTGCCTGAATGGAGGACAGCTCTGAGTAGTGATTATAGTATGCATCGTCCTTGCTGCCGATCAGGTCCTTGTCGATCGCGGAGCCCAGCAGGATTCCTGCGACGTGGTTTCTCTCGGTTGGGTATTGGCCGTTGGCTTGCCAAGTAATGTACACGACTGTCTTTCCGTCGTTGAAGTAGCTTGTGTCCTTGAGCAGCGGCTCGACAAAGGAGCGAGTCCAATTGCAGCTCACGCTGATGTTGGTGTCGTGGCCGTTGCTTTGTGATCGAGGTCGATGTCAGCTTGGGTATACTAGTGCGTGAGCGGCGCTGGCATTTTGGCAACTCACTTGTACAGGTTCGGGGTCACGAAACCCCACTGCGGCAGTTGCTTTTTGTTCAGGTCCTCGTAGAACATGGTCAGGTTCTTGATCTTGGCCAGCCTGTCCGCGTTCTCAAAGACGGATTGGAAGCGGATCAGAAGGTTGTGCTTGCGGGCGTAGTTACCCTCCTGGGCGTTGGAGTACTCGAAGCCATTGAAGCCGGTGTAGGGGAGGCCCTCGTTGTAGTCACCCCAGCTGATTCCCTTGTTCTCGAGGAGATCAACGATCGTTGATACGTTCTTGTCGACCAGCAGGAAGCTGTCCGAGTTGGTGCCGTAGTAGTCACCAGACGCGGGCGCGACGTAGTTGGGTTGGCTGGGAGTGCCAATACCGTACTCGTTAGTCAGCAGGATACCCTGGTTGATGAGGGCCTTGCAGTCAGTGTTGTTGATGGCGTTCTCGTAGGCGGTGGTCTCGAGGTAGATTTGGAGGATGCGGTTGAAAGCCTTGCCCTCGACGTTGGAGGTGGGCGAGAGCGTCTTGGCCGTGGCGGCGGCAGCAGCAACGTCGGCGGTAGCAGTAGCGGTGTTTGAGACCGCCGCGGAGTCGGCCGAGGTGGCTGTATCCCAGATTGTCAGTGTCGGAGTGACACCACGAGCGTACGCGTGATGTGAGGCGGCGGTGGCCATGGAGCCCGCGGCCGCCAGGAGACAGAGCTTGGTGAGCATGATGAAATATTTATGGGGCAGGGTCCGACGTGGTAGTATTGTAAAGAATGGACTCTTCCGGGGGATGGAAGACTGAAAGGAAAGTGAGGTTTTCTAGATTAGAGAGCGAATGAAAGGAAGGTCTGTATGCCACCAAGCTTGGCAATGTCAGGAATAAGCTGATGAAAGAGGATAAAAAGCCTTCAGCATGGCCATGGACTCGTGTTCTTAAATGCAAATTGAAAGATGCTCATCGACAGACAGCATCGGGCCTCTGCTTTGCCACGGAAGCTCAAGGGTCTCTAGGTTCTACGGACGGGCAACGTGCGTGTAGGTGCCATCTCTAGCGTCCGGCCCGGTCCATATGGTTATATTCAAGCTTCTGTCGACTTCACCTATGAAGCTTTATCATCCCTCAATGCCTCCTGCAGCAGCTGGTGTACTTCAAGATGAGTATTTTTAAGTGTCTCTTCAGTATACAGCACCACCCAGCAACCTATCAGCTCTGTGGTGACCCAACAGTTACCTGAGTTGAAGGGCTCGAATGTTTCTGTGATATCTTCACAAAGTCAAAAACTGCTACCAGCCCCGCATGGGTCTCGTCCCGGACTTGAGCGCATTCCCAGACTCTGCTAGCGTCAACGTGTTAGTCCAGGGTCACGACCCTTCGGGAACAAGCTCTGATTAGGCTGTGCTACCTTGATTTTTGCTAGGCTGCGAATTGATGAATGGCTCACGGTTGAAGTCGGTGTTTCCTCGGTGGGTAGGTACCATTTTCAGGGTCTCGAGCCTTGGAGCAGAGGAGCTTATGTAACCACCCGCCTTTGTATGGACCTCGCTCTTGAAACCGTCTAGACTAGAACCTTGAAAGGTCCGGTGCTCTGGAGCTCCTCGTCCTGGCTCCGGACCCTGATATCCAGCCGGGCCATCATGTTGCTTGTTTGCTTCTTGTCTTGTCTTCAACCAGCTCCCTTATCCAGCCAAGACCTACGCTCTTCAATGCCTATAACGCCACGACCTTCATTTCTTGATCAACCCTGTGCTCGGCTCCATACCAGCACACTGGAAAATGCACACCAGATAAAGAGGTGCACCCAACTCATTATCCAAACCCTCGGAATCGTCAAGATGGCGCATGGCGGTCTAAGCCAAGCTTTCCCTAAGAAGTTTCTCCCGCATTGGCGCCAAGCACCGTTTTGAGGCGGGAACGCTAGCGCAAGGGGTGGCCAGCCCGTCACGATCTAGAGATGGCTCTCTGGCGTTTGCGCATGGATGCCACTGATGCCAGCTGAAGAATGAGCCGTGTGTCGTCACCGCGTCAACGGGAGTCTGGGTCTTCAATCGTAGGGTCTGGAAGCTGGCTGAACCACCAGAATCCCGGAACTCGATTGGCTCGGCTGATCCCATGTCAGAGCCGCTTGGGTAGGTGGTCACTGACCTGTCTGCCTACCTCGGGAAAGGTGGCTGCTCTGAAAGCCGGCTCGTTACAAAAGATGCAAAGCCACCAAGAGGACCGAAATGGCAACATAACGAAACGCACGATCGAGTTGCAGTATGACGAAAAAAACGATAGGGGAATTATATTTATCAACAATGGCGTGCTGGTAAACGCATTTTGTAAGGTGGTAGCTATCCAGGTTGTCCTGCCGCAGTCCGCCCCGGCTCACAAACATCTAGGCCAGGTTGCTACATGATCCTGCAATTTCATTGGTCTGGCGCGTCAAAACAATATCGTCGCCAGAAGGCCTTTGTAAAGTGAGATCAAACGTGGTGGACCACCCCTGTTGCTCAATCGCCTCAACGTGCTCAAAAACAACATAGCCGTCCTGCACAGGCTCATCAACCTTGGTCATGTTCGACAGCCTGACATCGAGACTGGGAATCGCAATGCCCTGCGTGTAGACGCGATGCGCAACCTCGATGGTCGGGACTGCGCCCTGATTCAGGACCTCTTCGCGCACAGCGGCCCTCACAGTTAATGGGAAATCTTGGCCCGCGGCCACCGACGTGTTGAGACAGGAGCGCGACTTGTAGTATAGGAAATCGGAAGACGAGGGATACATGCCGGATCCTGCGTTGTCCAGCGTCTGCACCTGTCCGGTTGCGGTGGTGTTCATGTCGATGGTGAAGCCCTGCATAGCTGCGCCGGCGTGGATCTGGGCGACGAAAGTCCACCACGAAAAGATCTCGTTGAAGAAGCCCAGCGAGTCCCCGCCTTGCAGCCGAGCCCTCGGGGCATCGACCTTGGTGAAAGTGCCGTTTTGACCCTGCAGGTTCAGCGTGATGGCGATGTCCTGCGAGTCCCTTCCCGTAGAGGCAGAGGTCCTCACTCTGACCATACCCTCAAATGCAATCGTGTTGTTGCCGAGCGGCTCGAAGCGGTCAACGTACGGCTTGACATCGTAAAGTTCCACGGGCTCGCTCAATTCAACGCCGTCGGGAACGGTATCGATCATGCGGCCGAACACGTTGGCGCACCGCTCTTGGAATGTGGCCGGCTCTGCCAGCGCTTTCATAGTGACGTTCCCGTCGGATGAAAAGACGCGCTTGTCAGAGTTGGTGGTCTCATTGGAACCAAACACCAGCGGGTTCTTGCCACTGCTTTCGAGATACTCTTTGACGACCTGGGTGTCAAACTGGCCCGGGGTGGAATCAAAAGTCGCCCTCGCCCTGGGCACTGGGTCAATGCCGACCCCTGCCAAGAGGTCCGGGTTGGCCTCCGCGTGGGCGCCCCCTATAGTGTGCCCGCACGCGGTCATGGTGATCATTTCCTCATTGGAGAAGCCCATGCGCGAGAAGGCCCGCTGGATGCTTTCGAGGTCGTGTTGGGGCTCGGGAACGCCGGCCAAGCCCGGCCCTGTGGCGTCCTTCCTTCCGAGGCGCAAGGGGATCTTTTGGCCGCCGCAGCCGGCCATGGCAGTGACGACGGCGAGCGCAATCATATCGGAAGCACTGGCGCGGGTCGAGTAAAACTCGGCCATGTCGCCAAAGGTCGAGTTGAAGGCCGTGCCGGCGTTTTCGGGCCTCGCGACCTCGTAGAAGATGCTGGCGTCGAGGCCTCCATTTCCTGCACTTCTATCAGTGATGTCGTGAAAGGCCGTCCGGATCCATTCTGCCGCTATCTGCTTGCCGGGGATTCCAGCATTTGAAGCACAGTCGGTCACCAAATCGGTAAATCCAAATCTTCTGAAGCCGCTTTGGATGGCCAGCATATCCTCGAAATAGTCGCCTGAGTTTGGCCAGACTGGATCTGCTGCCCTAACGAGGGGTGCCAGGGCGGCGAGGGAGGAAGCGAGCGTGGTGGTCTTCATGGTGATAGCGAGTGAATCCCGAGGACCAGGAGGTGTGTAGGTGTGTGTGACTGGGATGGAAGCGTGAGCAGACCAACACTGCGCGCCGTCCTTGTTTTGTAGGCCATCGTCATTGTCTGAATCGACTACTATTAGTCTAATTATTACTGAATAGCAGTCTAGGCCGGCCAAGGTATGGTACCCGGCTGGGCTCGGCACGATGGCATCCTTGCTGCATTAAGGGTTGATCCACATTTACGAGGGTTTGCCAAGACACGACTCCGTTGCCAATGTCGTGTCCTTGCTGCGTCCCTGAGGTGGCAAGCTGTTTTAGCACGTTGCTCGAACACGAGCGATCGACATGAAAATAGACGCTTGCTTTTTCCGTAGCCGTTCTTTGCCGAGGATAATTGGATACAAGCGACCCCAGAGGGTTCCCATAGAGGGTTCCCCAAAGGGTGGCGAATTGTGTGGTTTGTTGACATATCATGTATTAGGAGCCCCTAACCCTTATGGATTCGCAGCATAACGGGCCTTCTTTCTGGGTTAGGGTATGCTCAAGTCTGGTGACGTCGTGCCTCCCATTCCAAAAGAACAGTTGTCTTATCTTGCCTTATCTTGCCTAGCGTAAACGTATCCCCGCGGGGTTCCTGTGCCTAGGGGTCGTGAACGAACGTCCGTCCGTCCCTTCATACCGCCTTTCAACCGGACGACAACAACACATCCAATCCCAAGCCACATCGACCACCGAGATTCACTACGCCCACTGCCATCATGTCCCAAATCGTCATCCCCGCCAGCGGCACCTTTGTCGACACCCTCAAGATCTCTTTTGTCGATGTCGAGATCAACGACAACGGCATCGTTACCACGCAGTTTTTGGACGCCGCCGAGGCCCTGACCACTATCTTTGGTACTTGCTTTTCCTTACCGCCGCCAAGTCCCTCTGCCGGCCGCGCTCAGCATGCCCGGAAACTGACTGATGGCCAATGCCGCCTCCCGCAGATCTCCTCGGATCCGTCGCCTTCAACCCCGTCAAGAACGACATTCTCGGCAACATCAAGGTTAGCCGGTCTACAGCCACCACCTTTTCATAAACCGGCAGCGACACTGACCCGATACCCGTTCCCCCTCTGCAGAAGATCCGCGAGAGGCAACTGGCAGCCCCTGCCGAGTCCGAGACGATCCAGGCCTTGGTCATCAACGAGATCAAGGCCAAGAAGCACACCGCCGCCGAGGGTCTCCTGTGGCTGATCCGGTAAGTCGTTCCACATCCCACGCCACAACCCACCTATCCGCTGCTTTTTCAAATCGGCTAACCTCGTCTTGTTCCCCATGCAGTGGCCTCGAGTTCATGTGTATCGCCCTGTCCCAGAACCTGGCCACCTCGACGGTTGAGCTGTCAGACTCGTTCCGCGCCGCCTACGGTGCGACACTCAAGCCCCACCATTCCTTCCTCATCAAGCCCGTCTTTAGCGCCGCCATGTCGGCCGTTCCATACCGCAAGGACTTTTACGCCAAGATGGGCAGCGACCAGGCCAAGGTCAACAGCGAGCTGGCGAAATACCTGGCCAGCCTCGACAAGCTCATCGGCATCCTCAAGGGCTTCCAGGAGACGAAGGAGGCCAAGTGGTAGGGGAAGCACCGAGAGAATCACCTTGAGAGCTGGACATAGCGTATAAACGAGCAACACATGATGATAAACTAGCGAATTTCATGATTCCTTGGAATGAAGTAAACAAGCGATATTGATGACTGGGAAGCCACCGTGGCACTTCAGCGCGCGACGAACCTACACTGATAGCTTCTATAGTCCATCATCACAGAGACTCAATTGGGGAATCTCGACTAATTGACATGACGAACCCATGATACAATCCCAAACAGTGGCTTGCAGTGTCGAAAGGGTTTATCGCTCGTCGCCGCACACTCGGCATTCCATTCAGGGCAACACACATTGTCGCCACAGCAGACAAAACAGGAATCGAAATACAAAACATGGTCCAATCACAGCCACGGCCCCAGTAGTGTCATGAACTGGAACGGATCGGCCTTTCTGGCTGTTCAACGAATTTTCATTATTAACAAAGCTCCAATATAAATCTGACTTGTCTAACCCTTCAAATGCTGGACAAATGAAAAAAAAGCTTCCCCACAACCATCTGTTTACAGAAGCATGGCGAGAATGGGCATAGCAATAGCGGCAAAGCCACCAAGGATCTTGGCAGCACCGGCAGTGGCCGGGGCTGTCGGCGAGATGGTGGGCTTGTGCGTGACCAAGGGCTCGCCGGTCGGGTAGGGCGCGGTCTCGCCGGGCATCTTGCTGGGAACGGCGGCGCCGGTGCCGGTGGCATAAGGCTGCTCGGGCTCGCAAGCCTCGCCGTTGCCGCCGATGGTGACCGTGGGCTCGGGCTTCTCGATGCCCTCGGGCTCGACGAAGACGGATGTCTTGGGCGGGCAGGTGACCAGGATCACAGCCTTGATCACCTGGTGGACGACGGGCTTGGGCACGACGCATTGCTCCGGGGCGGCGGCGGGGGCTGTGGGCACGGTGGAGGGCACGGCTGTCTGTTCGACGGGGCAGATGGTGGTGGTCTCGATGATGGTAGAGGTCACAACCTTCTGGGTCAGGGAGGCCGGGCAGTTCTTGACCTCGGCGACGCACGAGGTGACGGTGTAGACCTGAGTCACGTTGACGGTCGAGGTGGTGTAGCCCGTGGGAAGAACAGAGAGGCTGGCGGTGGCGGTGACGGAGCTGGAAGGGTTCACGTTGGTGCCGTTGTTGATGCCGCTGTGGGTGCCGTTGGTGGTGCCGTTGGTGCTGGGAATAGTGTGGTTGGTGGCGGGAATAGTGTGGTTGGTAAAAGTTCCGTTGCCGTTGCTGTAGGGAGGTGGAATGGTAGTGCTGTTGGTGCTAGGATGCACGCAGAAACCACCCTCAAGCTCGGCCTCGGAGATGGTGACAAAGGCCGTGGGAGCAATGCTGAGCGACAGAACGTTCTCAATATCGAGGCCAGAGTTGACAGAAATACCCATGCTCAAGTAAAAGTGCTCCTTCTCAACAAAGGTAGGGCAGCCGTAGGTGCTGGAAAAGTGACTATCAAAGGAGAACAGGTCGAACCAGACCGCGATGCCACCGCCGGCCTCGACGCCGATCATGCCGAGGTCGGCACCCACGCCGACGGCGCTACGCAGGCGCAGGCCAAAGGTCACGTTGGTGCCGTGGGCCATGTCGGCGTTGGCGTCCATGGCAAAGTCAAGCGGCTGGGCGACGATGTTGTCGAGCGACTGGCCGACGATCTCCTTGCTGTTGACCTTGACCTCGACGAAGGAGCCGAGGGGGAAGCTGACGTAGAAACCACCGGTGGCGGAGAAGGCACTCGAGACGCCGACGATCAGATCAAGAGCGAAGGAGGCGCCGATGTCGACGGCGAGGACGCCGGGGACGCCGAGCTGCAGGCGGCCGGACGAGGCGAGCTCGATTGACTCGAAGACGCGCTCGGTGGTGTTGATGCCGATCTCGAAGTACGCCTGGACGCCGCTCATGTCGATGCGGATGGTGGGCTCCTTGATGAAGCCGCTGTTGACGTCGAACTTGATGTCGCCGTTGACGGCGGCCTTGGGCAGGCGGAGGTCGAGGTTGACGGCGTCCTTGACGGCGGTGGCGGCGGCGGCGATGCCGCTGAAGAGGGTGTGGTCGTTCCAGGCCTGGTTCAGGGTGAAGACGGTGGGCGCGCCAAAGCCAGCTTCAATGCCGCGCTTGTCGTGGTCGTGCTCGTCGTCGTCGTCGTCGTCGTCGTCGTTGTGCGTGGGCATACCGCCCAGACCGGCGAGGACGCCGCTGTTGGACAGGGTGTTGGGGGAGTTGACGGGGGGGTTCAGGCCCGCCAGCGATCCAAAGGTCGACCAAGGGGTGAAGGGCTCGCGCTTCTGGAGGTTGACGTCGTGGGCGATGTCACTGCTCCTCTTGACCTTGCCGCCTGAACCTTGCTGGGTCCCCTGTGCGCCAGACGAAGATGACTTTGCTTGTGTGTCCGCCGCCGTATCGTCGTCCTGTGTATCCGCCGCCGCGCTATCGTCCTCGGCATCCGATTTCGACTGCTTCTGTGGGCCGGATGAAGAAGAGGACTTCTCTTGTGTGTCCGCCGCCGCGTCCTCGTCCTGGGCGTCCGCCTCAGCATCATCGTCTTCCGCGTCCGACGACGACAGCTTTTGTGAGCTGGAAGTAGCGGGCTTCTCTTGCGCGTCTGCCGCGGTTTCCTCATCGTCTGCGTCGGCCGCCGCGTCGACTTCGTCTGCGTCCGATGAAGACTTGTCTTGTGTGGCGGACGAAGAGGACTTTTCCTGTGCGTTGGACGGCTGGGACTCTTCCTCTTCGGACGAAGAGTACTCTTCATCGCTCGACTCCTCCGCATCCAGATCAGACGAACTCTCTTGCTGGCCGGCCGGCTTGGTCTTGGATGAACCTTCCCCCTGAACCTTTGAGTCGGCATCACTGTCCTCATCTTCTTGAGCGGGCTCAAACTCCTCGGAAGAGTCATCTTGCTGGACAGTCTCATTTTCCTGGACAGTGTCATCATCCTGGGCTCTATCATAGTCCTCGGATGTCTCCTGGCCCTTGGTGTTAGCGTTGGTGTTGCTGTTGGTGTCCGGGTCGGTGCCTTGGGCGTTGCTCGGTTTGTCGCTCGCGGAGCTGGCTTCGCTGTCGGCCTCATAGTCGCTTTGGGTGGCGGGGGCGTTGTCTTCTTCTTCACTAGCAGCGGCGTCGGCGTCAGTGGCAGCGGCAGGGGCAGTCTCCTCAGCAGCAGGTGCAGCGTCCTCAGCAGCAGGGGCAGCGTCCTCAGCAGCAGGGGCAGCGTCCTCAGCAGCAGGGGCAGCGGCGTCGACGACAGGGTCAACACCGTCCGCGGCAGGGACTCCGGGGAGGTTGGCGCCCATCAACTGGAGTAGTGCTGTCATCAGGAGGCTCGTGGTACTCCCGGCGGGAGCGACGGCACCAGCGGCAGTACCATCACCAGCCGCTGGGACGAGGGCGGCGGCGGCTGAGCCGGCCGCGACCGGATCCGCCGGGGAGGCCATCGAGTCA
The DNA here is from genome assembly GCA_031306065.1 of Pseudopyricularia cyperi. Lineage (NCBI taxonomy): Eukaryota > Fungi > Ascomycota > Sordariomycetes > Magnaporthales > Pyriculariaceae > Pseudopyricularia > Pseudopyricularia cyperi. The sequence goes on along the minus strand of JASAOQ010002890.1, from coordinate 39,776 downwards.
CCGATGCCGGACAAGGCGCAGAAGAGCGCGGCGTGCTTGGAGAAGCGCATTATGGGAGGTCCGGGCAAAGGAGTGTTGACTGATGGAGCTGTCTAGTATTAACGTAATGAAAGAATTATGATACCCTGGGTATTAATGAGCGGATGCGCACACGGGATGTCGTGTAGCGCCACAGTTCTAACGAAGAGACTGCGGGTTGGATACGGGATGGGCGGGCAGGGCGAGGAGGGAAAAACGCAAAGAAGTTCGGGGGCGAGCAGCGCTTCCTCTTATCCGGGGCTTCGTGCTGCTCTCGCCATCCATCGCCGGCAAGCTCCCTGCAATGGTATAGTAAACAACGTGGGCTCTTTCATTTTGCTACATTACTTCATCAAAACATCATCTCCCCCATTGGCGGTTCTCCTGCACGATCTTCAGCTCGTATGCCTGTTTGAAAGGGGAACCCCTTCTAGAGGTAGTGGTTTCCAAGAGGCGCCAATCCCGGGGATTGCTTTCTGCACCGTGAACCCGGTACTCGCTTACTGCTGTTGGTGGCATCCCGGTCGAGGTTGGGATACCATATTAGGTCGATGCCGGGCGTGTCGGTGAGTAAGTAGGTAGGGTTGGTCGACGGTATTTGCTCCTTGGGAACGAACAGTCTTCATGGCCGGAAGCATTAGCCTATGTGTCCTCTGATAATGGGCGCACCTCTGGTGTGGAGGGGTGGGCTCGCGAGAATGAGGAACGACAGCTCCGGTGTCCTCTACACAGCAAGGTTGAAGCAAGTTTTGCCGTTTCGCATACATTAAGGTATATGCTTGTTTCCCGCGCAAATCCTCGGACTCCTACTCTGCAATTGCAAGCGTCTGTCGCTGGATATTGTGGCTTTGCTTCGCCACTGTCATATTTCCACTCGCCCTTGACAGGATTTGCAGCTCTCGCTGCCGAATCCGGCGCACATGATATACCCGGCGACAGGCTCCTCCTTTCCACCAGGCTGGCGCTGAAATTGCAAAGACTGCAGGACAGAGGGTGATCGCAATGTGGTTAAATGTGCCTGAAAAGTCAGACCACCGAATTGCTTTAGTGAAGGAAGATCCATGCCGACATTTTTCGTGCCTGGCAGGTTATGTTTACAAAGTATAATTCGAATCGATGCCCCTGATTTTTAACAACGGCGTCAAGCCCATTTGGTTGAAGATCTGACAAGCACAACGAAGCGCCATCCCCTGAATTGTTTAGTCCTTCGTATTCGATACTTTTTACTGTTGACTGAGGAACCGCGTCCTTCTCGACTGGTCATCAGCACCCGAAGTGTGTGGTGGAAATGCTAGTACTGGACCAAGAGTCAGGACCCTGGGAGAGACATCATAAAGGGTAATTTCCCCAGCCCTATTTTTGGGCTGGCACTACGAATATGCAGACACACTGCTGTCAGTGCAAAGCAGCGTTACATGGAGATGGGGTGAATGGGTAACCTTGAACTGCGATGCAGCTAATTACACGATGACAATATTGGTGCAAATGCCTTTCTTGCTCATCAAACCTGTAGGTAGCCACATGAAGACGTCGTCGATGTATAATAAGCCAGCGGTATGCCCCCTCGATATTCTTTCGCAAACGTCCCAACAACTCATGTAACTCCCGCATCTTGTGCTTATCTACTGGACATATATTGTGCACGACTTGAATAACGGAGAAACGTGGCCAGACACAATATGAGCAAAAAGGGGAAATTGCTTGATGCTTACCCTTAAGGATAAACCATCCGCAATATAAATGAATAAACAACACTGCGCAGAGTATAAAATCCAGGTTTGATCCGGGTACGTATAGAGTCGCAAATTAACACAAATATACGCATATTCCTTCCTGCAGTGACAACATATTGCACCATCACTCTTATATTGCGGCCTAACACAATACCAGGGAAGATCTGCGCCAAGACAGAAGATATCAGAAAGCCCATCAAGGTACCTACTTGCTACCTATCTATCTAATTAACTACCAGGTACTCACTCATCGCGAAAGAGAATGCAGCTCGCCCGTGTCGTGTGGTTGATTGTCTTGACGAAAAAAATATTATGGACATCCCATTTACCATGCACCATTGCACTTTACTTTGGCTTTCCCGTGTCTTCCGAATTGTATTGCGACGTAGACTGTCCCCGCCTTTGCAAAGATTGCAAGCGAGCGGCTGCAAAACCCCGGTTGGATCTAGAACTCCACTCGGCTCAGGCACGAACGATCCTGACAAAGATGGCCACCAGGTGGCCAGGCTCCGACCAATCCGTCCCGGCACCATCTTGAGGACGGCCTGGAGCACGTGGTTCTGGGCCGCGGCGGATTGGCGGGTGTTGTGGCGCGGCCGCGTGGCGGGGCACCCAGTTTTGGACCGGCGCATGAAGGAATATCCGCGCTACATTTGTCTTAATATTGGACTAAATGCTTCGGCATTTTGGGGGATTCCATTTCGGGCGCGCAGGCTCTGTCCGTGCATTTCATGATTGTCTCTGTCACTGTCTATTGTTGTATTGATTGGCTTGGAAGGTCCATTCATCGGCAGCACAGCCGCCCATGAAGTCGCCATGGGCGACCACCCATCCGTCCCCCCTCTCTTGGCCCAAAACCATCAAACCTGGGTTAGGTTGGGTGAGGGGCGCGACGGTGACAGTACAGATATCCCCTGGCGACTTACTGCAGATAAGGCGGGCGTATATGCTGCGTTTATTCAGTTCCATGTGAACAAGACCTGCTTTGCCCGTGAAATGCAATATCCGAGACGCAGCAAAAAATGTAATTTTGCAGTCAATATGGAGGTCTCTCGACACCGTGAGCATGCCACTCGCTCGAAGCATGGGATGCAACAGGGGCCGACAATTGGCCTCCCCCCAGTCAGTCCGTACGGCGGAAGACTGCAGCGGAGCGCGAGTCTGACAGCGACGATGGAATACCGCGATTGCACAAAACAAATCGACGGAAAAAGCACGGACGGGTGGCCGTGGTCCTGGATCAGTAGCTCTCCCAAAAGATGGACCTGGTCCGACAGTATTGCCGTCTTCGATTTGGTCCTCACCATCATCTTCCTAGTGTGGCCTACGTCTTCCGCAAAGTCATCTAGCGACGAGGCGAACAAACTCTCTCGAAGGTCTGCGGCGGCTGCCAAGATGGCCAATCTCATCGCGCAGAGGACGGCCGCGGCGACCGAGGCGGCCAACCGGGCTGCGATACATCCGGCCTGCGAATTCGAGGTAGGATCCCACGCAGATCATTGTGTTACCGTATCCCTCCTATCGTTATCTACTTACACCGAGAACGCCAATAAAAGACGACCAAGAATGCGACTTGTTGCAGCGCGATACTTGCCTCCGTGCCCCAAATCGACCCTCAGCCAAGCCTCCCGTTGCCGGCCGACCTGCCGGGCAGGCAACCGGACATTGCCTCTCTTAAATACCCGGGCGACTTTCGACGCATCGTAGGATCCATTATAGCGTCCGAGGCAGAAATAATATACGTCCCCCAAGGTTGTACGCCACTTCCTGCTGGAGAGGCTCCTCCAAAGGACCTCGCGCACGAAAAGTCCAGTTGGTTCATGTTGGGTATCAAAGTTCCAACGCGGGCGTTCATCGCGGCGGTTGTGATTCCTCCTTGCTTTCTTTCTTGCCTATCCATTTTTGGACAAAAGAATTCCATTCGGGGAAGTGAGCAGTAGTACGAGCAACCTTTTCGCGAATGTGTTTTTCATATTCGTGGGTGTTATGATGGGGGTCTTAGCCGTTCTCATTTTCCTACAAGCAGCGCTTCAGTAGCGGTAGGCGAGGTACCGGATGCATGAATATGACGTAATCCTCACCTCTGATGCATAGGCTCACGTGATAGTAAGTAGCAATCAGGACTTCGTTAGAGGGGCCCATATAGGCCGTCATGTGATCTTGGAATGCCGCCGGACCCTAACCCTTCTCGCCGTCTGTCTGACCAGGCCTCTCCGGCCAAATTCCTGCCAGGGGGCTGCAATCTTCGCCTCGGCGGCAAATCTTGTTGCCAAGACCACCTTTCTTGTGCACCTGCAGGAGGCCGCGGCCATGAATCTCGTCGCCGAACACGCGCCGGGCGTGCCACTACCCAAAGTCCACTGCGCCTTTGCGCACAAGAACCGGGCCTACATCGTCATAAAGCGCATCCACGGCGAGGATCTGGGACGGGCCTAATACTGTCTGGCGGCGGGCCGGTCCCCGCGCCACAGGGCGTTTTACCAGCTGCGCCGGATCGTCGACGAGCTGCGCGCCCTCCCGCCGCCCCCGGGAGCCGGTGTCCACAGCTGCAACGGCTGGCCGGTGCACGACCCAAAGAACGCGCGGGCGTTCCCCGAGTTCGGCCCGTTTCGGACGTTGCATGATTCCTACGTCTGGCTTCGCGATGGTTTCGACGCGTCCCGCGCTTCCGGCTATATGGCGCTTCCGGCTATATGGCATGAGGACGAGCAGAGCTGGCGCGACCTGGAGGACATGGTCGCGCTGCAGGACGGGCCCTGGCCCGCGCCCATGTTTACACATGGCGATCTCAACCTTGGCATCATCGGTTTCGAGACTGCCGGCTGGTACCCGATCTACTTGGAGTACACGTCTGCATGGACCGCCCATACTCTTGCCGAGGAGTGGCAGGACGCGATTTCCCAGTTCCCTATGCCCCACAACGAAGCACTGATGATGGAACGCAAGAGATAGCCTTGGTGGTGAAAGTTATGACAATTGCTCAATACTCTCCAACTAGAATACATATTCAAGGCTACCAAGGCGCTGAGGAAAAGAATTCTGGCAAAGCTAATTATACAAAAGAGTTGGCCGGATCCTGCAGGCGTTGAAACATCCAACTCACACCTCTCCAGCGCGCTTGTATTAAGACAAAATGCAGACCTGACACGGTTTAGCACAGTAGCTGAAGCAGCAGTCTTCTCCACATTGGCAGCATTCCTCTGTGTCTGTGCCTATGTGCGAAGCCTGCCGTGATCCCAACTTCTGGGCCGCCTCGGATTGTGTGTTCTGGGACTGTCGTCGCGACATGACCTCTTTCGACCCCACCCTGGTCGCCACGTCTGGGAACTGTGACTGCATAGCCGAAGGGGGCTCTGCGGCCAATATCTCTTCCACCATGCTTGAAACTCTGGGCGTCTGCGTCCGGATCGAATGGGGGTAGTCGCTGCGTGAAGCCCTTGTTGATGGCCCCATGGACACAGACGGATCGAATCTGATCCTGGTGGGCGAGTAGTTGGTAGGAGAGATGTTGCTTTCCGCTTGATCTTTGGCAAGCTGCAAAAGATCATCAATAGAGTCGCCAGGGCCCCTCCGCGTGTCGACGTGAGCCTACTCCGTCGTGGGCGGAGGCGCATCGGGATCGCCGACATCAAGCATGCTTCGCTGGGTTTTGAGGTTGATGGATTCTTCTAGCACGGGTGGGAACCAAAGTCTGGAATGGTAGAGAGTCAGTGGCGCAGATAGTGCTACGCAGAGGAGTGAGCAACTCACGGCAGCTTGTCGCTGTAAACCTCCATGTCTTTGTCCAAAAAGCAGCAAAAGACTACCAACTTAATCTTTTGGCCCTGGTCAGACTCCAGAAAACGTCTCACGGCGGTGATGGCAGCGTTGGCGGCCCTTCTGTGCGGGTACCCACTGCGGCGGGATATATCAGCAAACTTCAAACTCAAACGTCACCTGGAACCAGTCAGGATGCTTACTAGATACCGGTGCTGATCGCAGGAAAGGCAATCGAGCTGCAGCCATTCTCGACAGCCAGCTGCAGACTTTTCGTATAGCAGCTTGAAAGCTCAGTCTCGCACTGTTCCTTGTGGTCGGCCTTATATATTGGGCCAACAGCATGTATGACCTTTTTTGAGAGCAAGTCGTAACCCCCTGTTATCTTTGCATCTCCAGTGGCACAGCCACCCAATGTCCTGCATTCTTTGAGGAGATTTGCCCCAGCTGCATTGTGGATTGCTCCGTCGACTCCTCCGCCGCCACAGAGGCCCCCGTTAGCCGCGTTGACGATGGCATCGACAACCAACTTGGTGATGTCGCCCTTGAACAGTACGATGCGATCGTTGAAGCTCTTGTTCGGCTCCGGCGGCTCGGCAAGGCTGCTGCTGACCGTTTGGGGCATCTCGCCGTGCTGGGCCTTGAGGCAGTTCTTCTTGTAGAGGCTGGTGAGGTTCCAGGACACCAGGTCCGCCTCTTGAACGGGCTTCTTCTTGAGGATAGAATGATGCATGGCGCGGGCAAAAAGAGACCGTGATGCTATGGTGGATAATGCAAGGTTGAGACTGGGTCTATCCAAAATATGATTTACTGACGTGTACTGCGAATAGTTGGCTGGACAAGTAATGGCTCTGACAGACGGCGATGAAAACAATATATTGTTGGGGGGATATAGGAGGCGGAAGCGGGGGAATCCGAGACGTAAGAACCAAGAGGTGTCACCACGTAGCATCTCTGGCAGCAGCAGCTGGATGGGTTCCTCCTGCGTGCCTGGGTCAGCTGTAACTCGCAGAGCAAGTTCCGCCTATATGGTCGACCGAGATGGGTGCCTGGTTGAAGCTTCTTCAGACGAGTCTAAGGCTTTGGCGTGGTGTTTTCTTGGGATGGTTTTATGGAAAGGGGCGTGCGTATGCTGCTTTGCTTGCTGCTTTGCTTGCTGCTGGATGAGGTAATCCAAGCGTGCCAAGGTCACGTCACCAGAGGCGAGAGAGAACTCCCCCCGCATGCAGGGTTGCCCCTAGAAGGTGGGGCCTTTTGATGGGCAACTGTCGGACTCTACCAACTTTGTCGCAGAGGATAATAGGATTATCGTTAGCCTTTGGTGAGTCTCTTTGCAGAATGTCACAGTACGTGGATCCGGGCAGAATATTACTCGTATGTGCTCCTCGTTAATGCAAGCTGAATATCTGGTTGTGCTGAATAAAGTAAACAAAACTGGTCAGTGTATTTTGGCGCGCATTGGCTTATCTAATCAATTGGCTTGTTCGTGATGGTTGCGCAAAACGCGACCCCGCCATCAACCATAGAGCTTTTGACTCACCCCGCAACGCGATAGTCAACAAAAGATATCCCAACCCGACATTGAGACCAAATACCATACCTGGGGAGTTATACCTACAGAACTCCGTCTATACGCGTCACTTTACCACCCCGGTCCAGTTAATACCAAGACATATCCCAGCCTATCGCAGTCGCCTTCACCATGGCCGACGCCATCACCGAAGGAGCTGCCAAGCTCCAGCTCGACGAGGAGACTGGCGAGATGGTTTCCAAGGGCGAGCTGAAGAAGCGCTTGCAAAAGAGAGCCAAGAAGGCCGCGCAGGCAAAGGCCAAGGAGGCCCAGTCCGCCGGCGGTGCCGAGGAGAAAAAGGCAGCGCCCAAGCCTGCAGCGAAACCCGATGAAGTGATAATCGACGCCGACGCCATGTTCAAGCAGGGCTTTCTCGACGAGGTCTTCCGCAACCGACCCATGAAGCCTGTCTTCACGCGATTCCCTCCCGAGCCCAACGGCTTCCTCCACATTGGTCATGCCAAGGCAATCGCCATCAACTTTGGATTTGCAAGGCACCACGGCGGCCAATGCTACCTGCGATACGACGACACAAATCCAGAGAAAGAGGAGGAAAAGTACTTTACCTCGATCGAGTCAATGGTCCGGTGGCTGGGATTCTCGCCCTACAAAATCACATACTCGAGCGACAACTTTGACAAGCTCTACGAGCTTGCCGAGAAGCTGATCACGCTTGGCAAGGCCTATGTGTGCAAATGTGACGATGCAGAAATCAAGCTCCAGCGCGGTGGCGAGAAGGGCCAGTCTCCTCGGTACCGCTGTGCTCACGCAGACCAGACTCCAGAGGATAACCTGGCCCAGTTCAGGGACATGCGCGACGGCAAGTACCAGGAGAGGGAGGCTTTCTTGCGGATGAAACAGGACATAACCGACGGCAACCCTCAGATGTGGGATCTGGCCGCGTATCGTGTCAAGAAGGCCGAACACCACAGGACAGGAGACAAGTGGAAGATATATCCGGTGAGCTTTTGATCTGGTCCCATGGCTATGCCCACTTTGGATCATTGGACATTCTGACAAGACGTTACCTACAGACCTACGACTTCACACACTGTCTTTGCGATTCTTTCGAGGGCATTACCCACTCCCTGTGCACAACCGAGTTCATCCAATCACGTGTGAGCTACGAGTGGCTCAACTCGACACTGGGTGTTTACGAGCCTCAGCAGCGCGAGTATGGACGACTGGGTCTGGGCGGTACCGTGCTTTCAAAACGCAAGATCCTCAAGCTTGTTGAGCTTGGCCACGTTCGGGAATGGGACGACCCTCGACTTTACACTCTGACAGCCATCAAGAGGCGTGGCGTTCCCCCTGGCGCCATCCTCGAATTCGTCAACGAGCTCGGCGTGACCACCGCGGCCACCGTGATCCAAATCAAACGATTCGAGCAGACTATTCGTCGATACCTTGAGCGCACCGTGCCACGACTGATGCTCGTGCTAGACCCACTGCGCGTGGTGATTGAGGATGCTGACGACCTCGATGGCAAGCCTCTGTCAATCCCGTTCTCCTCAAAAGTCCCAGAGATGGGTTCACACGACCTGAAGTTCACCAAGACGCTCTACATTGACCAATCCGATTTCCGCGAGGTCGACAGCAAGGACTACTTCCGACTGGCTCCGGGCAAGCCAGTGGGTCTGCTAAACGTCCCTTACCCCATTAAAGTCAAGTCCTTCAGCAAAGACGAGACGACAGGAAAGGTTACCGAGGTCCGGGCCGAGTTTGACCGCGAGAAGAAGAAGCCCAAGGCCTACATCCAGTGGGTCCCCGAGGGGTCCCGCAAGGTGGAGGCCAGGATTTACAACTCATTGTTCAAGTCGGAGAGCCCGGACTCTGTCGAAGGTGGTTTCTTGGCCGACATCAACCCCGACAGCCAGATCATATACCACGATGCGCTTTTGGAGAGCGGCTTTGAAGAGGTCAAACGGCGCGCTCCTTGGCCCGAGGCGGCTGGTGAGAGCGAGCTGGGGAAGGGTGGGCCGGAAAGTGTGCGGTTCCAGGGGACCAGAGTGGCATACTTTGTAAGTCATACTCTCGGTCGAATTGTTGCCAAATCTATTGACATAATCTCTTCACTGCTAGGCGATGGACTCGGACAGCACCGATGATAAAATTGTGCTCAACCGCATCGTGTCTCTGAAAGAGGATGCCGGCAAGAACTGAATCTGTGCTTGGCCGGAATAAGACGGTTTGGTGATAACGCGCTGCTAGACGGTTTGGTGATAACGCGCTGCTAGATGATTGTACCAGAATACCACTTTGGCCCTACTGCCTGCTTGCCATAACTTCGTTCTTCCACGGCCCTGCCCTGCCCCGGTCTGCACATGTCGTGACCCCGCCTACCGCTGACGACCTTCCCACAGCAGAATACAATAACCCAAGATCAGCGGGCAGTGTCTAGTACAGCGAAACCAGCAGCCAATGCCTTGGGATGAATTGCAGTCTTGCCAGTTTCCTATTTCCTGGTTTCAGTCTGAAGCAGTTACCCAGACGAACAGAGCTTCATTTCCAGCCCAAAGAAGCATTATCTTCACCATCTTCACACCATAAAACGGCCTGCAAAGGTCTGATGCACATGGCCCATCCAAAGATGACAGTGGCTATGCTTTCTGTCCCTGCAGCTCTTGATGGCAGGGCAACCGGAACGTTGAGGTTGATTCGGGAGACAAGGGTTTGAGACCTCTGCAGATGGTTCACCTTCCTCACCCGACTCCAGTCTCGCACTGCTCGCACGTACTTCGTACAGTCTGCCCGCCCATGCGCAGTCGTTGGCCGAACCTGGCCAGCTTTGGCTCATCCCAAGCAGCGAAACATTGGGCCAAATACTTGGGCACCCCTATGCCGGGCCGTTGAGGGGCCAGACTGCCTCGAGACCTCATCCGAGCTGCGTTTGGCCTGAACTCTGTCTCCATCTCTCCCAACAGCAAAGCTTATGGCAAGCTTATTGCTTCTTTCGGCCATATCCACAGGGCTGGTCCTTGGAAGACATCAAGATTTACTATGTACCAACGAGTAACCGTCGACTGTGAGAATGAGGATTGCTTGCTTACGATATCGCCTTTCCCACAGGTGTCAGTCTCACAAACTGGCTGCGCCCATATTTCAGTGCATCTGATTCGACGAACCATCCGTATTGGGCCCTCCTGGTGCAAAATTAACCCTTGACCTCCTTCATATCTAAGCAGCATATCCCAGTACTATCTTTCTGTGAGCTGGAAAACAGCTTCCGTTCTTGGACACTTGCGGCAAGTCAATCTTCAATGGCAGACGATGCGAATAACTATTCCACATAAACTTTCGGACGACGTGTCGGTGTACTTCTCAGGCGGATCTGACTTCTCCGCCTTTTTCGTCTACAACTTGAGATTGCAGGAATTCAAGCTATCACGTTTCGTTGGCTTTTGGGCATGAAACACCTCAAGTACCGGCCAGGTGCCGCCTGAACCGCTCTATCGGCACACACTCTTGCTTCTCTCCCCAAACGAACCAGCTCGGGCCAGCACGTGGAGCGGCCCCGGGCATCAACACGACGACCATGTCGCAACAGGACTATGAAAACTACGACAGCGGGAAGCGGAGCCGTGCAGCTGCGGCGCGGCTGCAATGGCAAAAGAACCAACGGGGCCAAGGCCAGCAGCGAAATGAGGGTCGACTGTTGACAGGACAAATGAGCCAGGGAAGTTCCGCGACCGAGAATCTCCCAATGGATGGCAGTCAAACGATTAACCCGGGGAATCATCACGCCCCATCTGCCAGCTGGTCAAGTTCTTCGCTGAGTCCAAGCAAATCTGCTTCACAAATCGATTCGCTCCCGCAAGAGAATGGGCTTGGTTCAGCCACGCAGTTTGTTACCCGGATAGACAGCGCGGATCTTGAGACAATGGCCACGCCAGGCAGCGGGATGAACAACACGATACCCACGAGACTGCCCTGGAGGCCATCGTACCTGAGGAGGCGTGTGCTCCTCGGGTTCGCCACCCTAATGGTTCTGCTCATCGCCGCCTTGGAAGCAATATCAGCCTTGTCCAACAGGCAGCTGGGGCTCGGCCCTCCAGACTTCCGGAGGTACTTGTGGCTAATGGCACCACCCGCGGTCCTGCTCACTGTCGCCGGTTACTGGAGCAGGGCTGAGTACCAGGCCCGGAGCACCGCTCCGTGGTTGCGCATGTCCAAGGGACCAGCCGACGGAGGAAAGACGCTCCTTCTAGACTACGTCTCCACCAGTCGGCTCCTGGTAGCGATAAGGGCGATCAAGAACCGGGACTGGATCGTGGCCGGCACCGTAGCAGTCTCTTTTCTACTGTGGACTGCCGCTATCGTCTCCACCGGTGCCATCACGACAGTTGTCATCACTCGGACCACCAACGGAGTCAACGTACCCTTATCGAGGCAGTTCCTGGAGGGCGGCTTTGCGGTCAAAAACAGCACGAACCCGCCGACAAGCATGGCGACCTCGCTACTCGAGGTTGCTGGGCTGCAGCTTGAAGAGTCCATGACCTACCCTGAGGGAGCGACCGACCGGTTCGCGTACGAGACGTTTGCCTCCAGCGAGGTGCAGCCCGGGGCGGAGCTCTCCGCCCCCGTGCGCGGCCTCTTTCCCAACCTGACCTGCGAAACGGGGTCGCTCTCGGTCGACAGTGTGACGCAGACAGACCAAGGGCTGATGATCAACACGACGATTATTTCTCCAGGCTGCGCTGTCCAAATGGCCATCAACGGGACCGGCCTGGCGTCTAGCCCTGAAAGTGCATCACCCACATACTTTTTCCGGTCTGGGAAAGGGGGTTGCTACGGCTCGGCAATCCCCGACGACCAGCGTATTCTGGTTGCTTTCGGGGTTGCAAATGTCCAGGACAGTACAGACGCTGAAAAGTTTCGGCGTCTCGGGGCGGTGGCCTCTCCCGTGTCGTTGTCTACGCAGCTCATCTGCCGCCCTGGCTACAAAATGCACGATCTGGAGTTGGTTAGGAACACAGAGCACATTGTGTACATCCAGATCAAGACACGATCCCAAAGCTCCAACTCAATGTCACAGAGTCTTCCCGGGGTCCACCCTTGGGATATCGCCGCAGCTGTATTCGACTCATATGAGCAACAGACACCCGAGACTAGCTACCTGCTGGAAAAGGTCGCCGAGGAGGACTCTTCGGGTTATCCTCGTTTTCATCCCGCCCGCGTCATGATCGACCCATGCATCCACTTTGCACTAGGGCTGCGCACTGAAGAGAGAGGTAAACTGGAGCCGGCCGAGGACTTTTTAAACTCGAAGAGATTATCGGTTATGATCACAAACTACTACCGACATCACGCGTCCCTCGTGGCTCAGTCACTCCTTCTACGCTCCGGAACAGAGCAGAGATCGACTGTGCAGGGGACCTCGGTTATCCATTTCGAGAGGCTAGGGGCGAGCGTTCCTGGTGTGCAAACCGTTGTGGCCTTGCTAGCAGTTTCCACCTGCCTGGTGTTGGCTCTTGTCTTTCTGGTCCCGACCGAGGGCTTCCTGCCCAGGAATCCCAACACGCTGATGGACACGGCCGCCCTGGTGGCGCACAGCGAAGGGCTCCTCAACGTCGTCCGTGGAGCGGGCGGTGCCGAAGCCGAATGGCTCCATAGCAGGCTTTCAACGGGGCAATTTTACTCTGGCGTGGAGGCCTACGAGCACGAGCTTACCGCCGCCACCGCCGGCTACTTCAAGATACTAGGAGGCACACTGCTGCCGACCTTTTGGCCGCGCGAGTACTATGAGCCCAAAGGCCGTTCGTGGCCACCGCCGGCGGCACTGTCCTCTCTCTACCGCTCCCTGGGCCTGTTGGCGACGTTGGCCTTTATTGCGGTCTTGGAAGTGATGTTAAGGGTGTCACAGACCAAAGGCGGCCTTGCTAACGCGGGCGAAGACGAGTGGGCACAACTCTTGTGGACTGTGGTGCCGGCCGCCACCCTATCCTGCTTGGTTTGCCAGGTTGGACTTGTGGACGTGACTATTCGGTTTCTGGCACCGTTCATGGCACTCGCCTCGGACAAGGGCTCGTACAGGGACATGACGGCCAACTTCCTCGATGGGTCCACACCCTGTGTTTTTTACCAAGCCGTCAAGTGCTGCAACGCCGCCGTGATTCTGTCGACGGTGCTGTGGTCTACAGCAGCGCTGCTGCCCGTCTTCACAGCCGCCGCCTTCGACACGCGGGTCGTGCACGGGGGCACGCGGACAGACTCGGGTCAGCCGCAGGACCTGCAGCGGCGGCTCTGTCAAGACCAGATCGCAACGCGCATCCTGCAGGGCCTCTTGTGCGTCGTGTTCATTGGCAGCGCCGCGCTATGGGCGCTGACCCCGCGCAGGCGGACGGCCGTCATGCCCCGGCTGCGGACGGGGTCGCCTATGAGTATCGCCAGCCTGGCGGCGATCTTGGCGGACGGCAACGTGATCGGCATGCTGGGGCGGGCGCCCGAGTGGAAGCCGCTGTCGGAGCTCGAGCTCGGGTTCCGCAACGGCCTGCACGCCAAGATGCGATTCCGGCTGGGGTGGGACGAGGCCCTGGGGCGCGTCAGACTAAAGCAAGACGCTTTCGGCCTGTCTGCCGTCCGGGCTGGCTGGGGTGGCGGGGATAGCGATGGGCATGGGTTGCAGGCTCGTCTTGCGCGGTGGCCGCGGCCTTTGACGATGGATTGGAGTTGGAAGAAGTCCGAGCTGGCGGCGGCTGGATAATAAAGTTGACTGTTCTTTTTTTATGTCAAACTGTGTTGATTGTTTAATGGCGGTGACGACAGGAGTACCGAACGGTGTACATTCTAGTACATGCTCGGTCTTGAAGCTGGCGTTGGACTCTAGGGATAATGGTAGTCGCGCGAGCGTGGCCATCTCGGTTCACGAAGGGGTTGCTTGTAGAAGAGTCGCTTTTCATGTGATCTTCCACTCACCCTGCTATGTATTACGGGTATTTTGATCCTCCCATCTGTGCCCAACATTTGTCGAGTTATGCACTCACCTCGAGTGGCCTCATGGCGAACAACTACACGTCTTCATGGGATCATGTACGTGACAATCAAGTCTACATAGCTAGCAACGACAACGATTCGTTGTATGTAATCCTCAATGCTCGGCATAGCTCATATGCAGCACCACATTTGCTGGACGGAACTTCCCTGGCTCAGTTGTCTTGTCACCGTCCGCTTTGCCGTAGTATAACCTTGAGGGATGCGTTGGGTTTTAGAGAGCCAAATGGATACCCTATGCTCTACAGCACCCTCCCAGCTATATGGCCCACCAGCTACTGATAATAATTTAACTTTCCTTTGCTGGGTTGAGAGAATTTCTTTGAAATTACACGTACTAGCCTTCTGGCACTCTTTTGACAAAAGAAAAATCGCCACGTTTTCTTTTGTTGTTCGTCATAATCTAGCGATATTGTTATGTAGGTAGTAAAGCATTGGGCCAACAAAAACGCTCAATCCTTTGAATACTTGAGAATGGCTCAGGGCCTTTGCATTGCCTTTCCCAATGTTGGCACAAGCGGCATATGAACTTTGTTGCGGTAATTTCCGGACCAATTTGTAAAGGAGTCTTCGTAACGATTAGCCTTCATACGGTAGTTAGTATGATAGCAAGGTGAGTAGACCGTTTGCATGCACTGCATTAACCAGGGCCTGTAGTCGAATAGTGGAAGTGCGCATTTCGAAGTTTAAAAGCTTTCTCGCAGTTATCACTAGGGTTTACACCAGACTCTGGGTGACGAAGCTGATACGCCACCACTTGGTTATGGAGACAACGGCTTTAACTGGTATAGGATAGTTTTATGTAGAAAAGACAAATGTAATGAACATCTTTTGCATCTATTCCTCGCAGATAGACTTACAAATCTAGTTTAGTTTCTATATTACCAAATAGTAGCATCATAACACAAATATAGACTCTTATTACACAGCAAATTTAACTTTAAAACTGAGTCTCGGCCATATCCGGTTCTCAAATTCTCCCTGGAGAGTTTATTCCTTGAGAATATATTAGAGCCGGAGCTGCGCTAATGGCTGCCTGCTACAACGACTTTTCTTGCAAAATCAATCTCGAAATACTTTTTGTTACACGGCATACTGAACTTCTTTCGATAATACCTGTTCACGAGGCACGAACACAATCATTTGAAATGTTCCTCAACCTTTCACCCAGCTGTCTTTTGCTCCTTTCGCTGTTTGACAGCGTTGCAGCCTGGACTTGGACAGTCGGTACATTTGCCACTCCAGAGCTTCTCAAAAGACACGGTGGTTTAAACATTGCAGCTGCTCAAGAGTTGACCGATCAATTCATGAAGATACAAATCTATCCCAATTGGGTCGATGAAGACTTTTACGAAAGGGATACATCGCGTTGGCATTATGTATACGCGATTTCGGAGAACGACGAGAGATTCATGGAAGCGGTGGACGATGCGCTGAAAGAAGACATGACCTTTCTTAGATACCCCCATGCAGCCAGTGAATTTGCACGAGATTTTCCTATAAGTTGGTCGTCAATCGAAGGGTGGTGGCCCTGCGATACTGAAACCAACAATCGACCGTTTGAAGCAAACCCAGACTTCGCATGAGGACCCATTAGCCGCTATCACGGCCAAAAACAGCTCTCACCTCCCAACTAGGCCAAAAGGACGGAGGCAACTTGGTACCACTAGCTAAGTGGTGAAAACAGGAGAGAACATCGGGTTAAAACTATTTATGTTGTTTTCAGTCGGGTTTTGTTCTGGACCGGGAGACGGGGTCAGTGTTTGTCAGGGCACGGTACAGAGGTTGAACGTAAGCGGTTCAGTCATCAGCAATAAGGTACATATGGGGCTGTATGTACACTGTCTTTGAAGAGAATAACCAGATGTGCAAGCTTGCTGGGCTTAATGTATCAGCACCTTTTTCCTCTATTCACGTCCCCATATAGCAACGATGTGTATATCGTATCTCTACAGCTCTTGAGGACGACAGCCTGACAAGCATTGACTTGCAAACACAGTACAGCAGGCATTCATGTTGCCGCTGGCTAATAAAGGTGTCATGGCTATGTCTTGAATTCGAAATAAAGTCTGTCTATAATCCTCAACTATTGAAAGATGGTCAAGGCTGTTAATCCGCTGCAAAGTCTGCATACGACAGCATCGTCGGTATGAGCTGGCTGAAGATATTGCCACAAATATACATGTTTCACTCCAACTAATCGTACAATAAAGGGACCTCGTGTCTGGTTGACAAGTGCGAGCAAACATCTCCCCTCAGACTCTTACAGCTTTAGCGGCACACAATGATTCGCAAAAAGGGCCTGGATGAGCAACACAGGGCAGTCGTCTATACCGGAGAATTTCCAAGGCAGCGCTGAGAAGGCGTGCGGTACTTTGAGGATGAAGAAGCCCAACAGACAGCATCTAAGATAAGAATCTCTCCAAAGCTTTGTCAATAACTTCAACCAGTCCGTATGCCTATTAAAACCACTCATGTTAGCAGTCGGGTCAAAGATAGCAAAAGACACAAAAATACTCACATCGGGAAGAACCATGATGGAACGATGATCGCCATCCACGGCAACACACTCAACCTCATCACCAACCAGCCTCTCCCACCCTCTCGGGCCAAAATCCGTCCTGTCAAAGCAGAACCATTCCCCAACGCCCAATGGGTCGGGTAGATCCGGGAAGGCCTCCTTTTTGAGTCCCTGGGCCATACCCTTTTTGGCCCAAACGATCACAGTCCCGTGTTTGGGCTTCCTCGTCATCGGCTTGGGGTCGTACTTGTTCAGGGCGCGGAATTTATTCATCAGATGCGCCTCGACAGGCGCGCCACCAGGCAGCGGCGCAAATACGTGGTCCATCCCCGTTGTTTCGCGCCAGTATTTCCACATTTTTTGGGTCGTGTCCATCCATTCTGGCAACGGTTGCGGGCAGTGCATGTCGATGATGATGAGGCCAAGGACCTCCTCGCCGGCCTCGAGGAGAAGCCGGCCGGCTTCGTACACAAACACGCAGCCGGAAGACCAGCCGCCGATCATGTACGGCCCGTGGGGCTGCCGCGCCCGGATGGCGGCCAGGTAGAGGCTTGCGGCCTCCTCGATGCTGCAGGTGAACTTCTCGGGCTCTTTGATCCACGGCGAGTGCAGGCCGTACATGGCTATGTTGCTCGCAAGCTCGGGGAGCTGCAACAAGGAGGTGACGGAGCCCGAGCCGTCCGGCACCATGAACAGGGGCGGGACGCCCTCCTGCTCCTCGCCCTGAATCAAAAAGTCCTCGACAACGTACTCGCCGTCGCTGTTGAAGGTTGAGGATGGAGCCTGGGGTGGCGGTTGCTTGTGGGGTGGGCTCAGCTCGACCATGCAACCGTCGTCGCTGGATTTCAAGCCGAGGCTGCTTGGATGAGGCGGCGTAACCATCTGAAAGTCCGATTCGGCGTCCGATGTGTTGAGACTGTCAGCCACCGCTTCGGTCGGCGGCTCTGGGGCCATGTTCAACGGCAGTTGCTGCGGCTCTTTGGATGCTGACCCGGCCGAGTTGAATTCGCGACGGATGTCGGCGACGGTGATACAGGACCGGAACTTGGTGGCCGAAATCCCGACGCCCTTCTCGGACCGTATCTTAGCAGCTAGGACAATGTTCATGAGCGAGTCAACGCCCAGGTCGGCCAGTTCCGTGTCGTTGTTGAGTTCCTCTTTGGCCCAGCCAGTCTCTTGAGCGATCAGGTCGAGGAGAAGTTCGGCCACGTCGACCTGGGGCTTTTCTGGCGCGGAAGGTGCGGGAGCAATGACCTGTTCCTGGACTGTTTTGAGCGCTGGAGGTGCAGTAGGCACAGAGGATATCTGCGCTGGCTTTGTGGTATCCTTCGCCACAGCGGCTGCTTGTCTAGGCTGGGGGGCCCGAGCGGGAGCAGGCTGAATGTGAGATCTGCTGACCGGCGCCACGACAACCCGCGGCTGCTTCTTCACGGGCGCTGAAGCAATCCTGTGACCGGCTCGAGGGATCACGGTTTTGTAGACCAAATCGGAGCAGAGACCGACCAGCTTTTCGCCCCTGAGTACAAAGACGTCTCCGACAAAGCCCGTCTCGATGGGCTCCATCCGGGTGTAGACCTGGTACGTGTCGACGGCGTTGAGCTCCTCCTCGAACAAAATTTCGTTGACAGATACAAGAATGTTGGCCTGCCTCGCGGGCCCGTCTGGATGGCCGTTGAGCATGTACCCGGCGAGGTGGAACACGCAGTCACGCCAATACATGTTGAACGCGTCACGATCGCCTGTCGGGCTGGCCGGTAGGCGAATTGTGCACGCCGCTTCCTGCCCGTCCTGGCTGAGCCAGCACTCCTCAATCCCCTGGAAGCCGGCCCCGTAGTTAATATAGCGCTGGAAGAGCTGGTAGACGACCGAGCGGCGGAGCGAGTGGCCTTCGCCCTGGTTGCGGACGGCGTCAATCAGACTTTGCATTCGGCTGCGTACGAGGAACAGAGCCATGGAGCCCGTCTTTGCGCGAAGGGCTGCGTCCCTTTCGAAACGGATGCCGACTCCGCCAAGCGGGATAACCTCCTCGCCTTCCCGGAGGCTGAACTTGACCCGGACGCCGTCGGCGTCGCATATGGCCTTGGTTAGCACAGCCGAGCTATCGGCGGTGGTGCTGATAATCACCGGCCGATTTATCTCCAGCCCGTACATGACCAGGGAAGAAACGTGTGGCAGGTCGGCGAGGTTCTGGTGCTTGGGGATGAGATGGTCCGCAGCCGCAAAGGCCATCTCGCAAAAGCCCGAGCCTGGAAATACGGGCGTGCCGTCTACCAAATGACTCCGCGCGGCGGCCACCATCTCAGGGTGGCTTACGCGCGAGGCGAAGTGCGCAGTTATAGTGCCGTCGGCCGAGCAGTGCTCGTTTGTGAGGTACTGCAGATATGGGGTAAGGTATGGCATGTCTGGAACGGCCGAGGTGGTGGCTGGGTTGCTGCCCTCGACCATGACCACATCAGGCTTTGGGTGGACGTACGGCCACCAGTAGTCGGCCAGGTCAAAGGAGTAGCTCGCGAGATCTAGGAACCTGAGGGAAGATTCGTAGTCGCGGTGGAAAGCGTGCCAGTCAACGTCCAGACCCCTACAGTACGCCGAGGCGACGAAATTGCTGATGCTGACCCAATCATCCTGGTCCTTCTTCAGCAAGGGCAAAAGACGGCGCGACTCGTTGATTGCCAGGATACTGCGCACCATGGATGTGGTGACAGCGTCGGGCCCAATCTCGATCCACACTGTCATGTCGTCGGCCAAGCCGCCGTCACGGATGGCTTCGACCGCCGAGACGAAATTAACAGTCTCTCTGGTCTGGCGGGAGAGGTATCTGGGACCAAAGGTCTTGTCATCTTCGACCAGCTTCCCTAAAAGGGTCGAGGCTACCGGAGTTTTTAAAGGGCCAAAGTGTACCTCGGCGGCCAGCAGCTCTAGCTCTTTCGCGGCAGCGTCCATCTGGCTCGAGTGGAAACCGTACGGAACGGGAAGGACGGCAGCTTCAATGCCACGGTCTTTACGGACGGCGGCCTGCAGTTCCAAGATTTCCCGCGAAGGTCCGCTCACAACGGTGGTATTAGGAGTGTTCCTGCATGCCACGCAGCAGCTAGCAGCAGTGATAACGCCCATGGCCTCGCTGGCGCTGAAGGGCAGGACGAGCATGGAATACTCGCCCGCTTGGCACTTCTGAGCCACAAGTTCGGCTCGCTTGCCGACCAGGTATAATGTATCGGCAAGGGACAGGACGCCAGCGGTATAAAGAGCCGAGTACTCTCCCAGGCTATGGCCCAAAACCACATCCGGCTTCAGACCCCAGGAGCGCACGAGGTCGACTAGAGCCAGTTGCAACGCTACTAGGGCGAGCTGTTCTTGGCCGGCGTCTGGAGTATGAAGCCCACTTTCTTGGCCCTGAATGTAGTCTACAACAGAAGGAAAGCCATTCAAGTCACAGATGCGCTGGATCGCGAGAATACTCTGGCGAAACGGGGGCGAGGTGTCAAAGAGCTTGGTCGCCATGCCTTTACGCGCCGACCCCTGGCCCGTAAAGGTGAAGATGACAGAGCCCGGACGCCTGGTTGTGGCTTCGGTTTTGTTGACATCCTTCAGCAGCTGGCGACCCAGGTCCTGCAAACTGCTCACCACCCATGCCGTCCGGTGGGCATGGTGTTCGACCCGGCGGGCCGACGTGGTGTAGGCTAGGTCGGCAACCGGTCCCTCCTTGTGATCCATCACGTAATCCAACAGCCGCCGCTCATTCTTCTTCATGACGGTGAAGGTGTGGCCTGAGCACGCAACAACGTGACTCGTTCTCGGGTCCTGTGGTTTGGCTCCCTGCAAGGCTGGGGCTGATGTGGACGGTGGAGAAAGCACAAGACAGGTGTTGCCGCCGGCAGCGTCGAAACAGTTCAACAATGCTTTTTTGCCGGGGACGAGATTCCGTCGGCCGTTGGCGACGTAGATGTGTCTGCTTGCCAGCGGAGGAAAGTCGGGATTTAGGCGCGTCGGGTTGACGGGGTTTTCGAAGCCGGGCTGCGGCGGGATGGAGCCTTTATTCTGGAACACCATGGCCACTTTGATCAGCGCAACGAGGGCTGCGGCGGCCTCACTGTGGCCTACATTGGCCTTGACGGCGCCCAGCACGAGCGGGTTGTCGTTGGTGCGGCCCGAGCCGATGACGTTGGAGATGGCGTTGACCTCGCAGACATCCCCCGCCACTGTGCCGGTCCCGTGTGCCTCGACGTAGCCCACATCCTCTGCCGCAATGCCCGCCATCTGCATCGCCTGCCGGAACACGCGCTCTTGGCTCGGCTGGTGCGGATGGGTGATGGACGATGCGTAGGCGGAGTGGTTGCGCGCCCAGCCGTCAATGACGCACAGAATATTGTCCTTGTCCAGTTCGGCATCTTCAAGACGTTTCAGAATTACGGTCCCGGCCGCTTCGCCGCGGCAGTACCCGTCAACGTCGGCCCGGAACACTTTGCAGCTGCCCGTAGGCGAGAGGAAGCCGCCTTTGGCCAGACCGGCGTAGCCGTCGGGTGAGCAGGTCAGCAAAGCCCCGCCCACGACAGCCATGTCGATGTCACCTCTAACCAGGGATGAGCAGGCAAGGGTTATGGCGATGGCGCTGGAGCCACAGGCCGCATCCACAGTGTAAGCCGGCCCTTCCCACTTGAAATAGTGGTGCAAACGGCCGGCGCCAAACGCCCTGGCGACGGCGGGGACGTAATGCGTATCGATGCCGTGCTGGTGGCAGGGGTCGCGCCAATCGTCCGAGGCTTGCGCGAGAAAAGCGCTGATGCGGGTTTTGTTCGTGGACGAAGTCCTGCCGGGGGCGTACCCTGCGTTCTCGAGGGCCTCGTAGGCCGTCAAAAGCTGCAACCTGTGCATTGGCTCCATCTGAGCTGCTTCGCGGGGGGAGATGCTAAAGAGTCGGGCGTCGAACTGGCCCGGCCGATCGAGAAAGCAGCCGTATGGAAGGGTGGCGTCTGGGCCGAGAGCGTGCTGCCAAGCATCAAGGGCGAAGCGGCTTTCAGGGACCTATGACTGAATCAGTTTTGGAAGAGCAGCTGGATCAAAGGGTGCGCGTACCAGTTTATGCGATTCTTTCGCGCTCAGCAAGTTGTCCCAGAACTCATTTACACTCTCCGCGTCAGGAAACCTCCCGCTAACACCAACAACCGCTACCCGGCCTGAACCGCTCCTGTAAGTCGAAGGCGCCCTCAGTACGACTCCCTCTACGACAGTAACGTTGACCTGGCGGCAATCAAGCGCGTTCTTGAGTGCCGAGACGGCGTTGGCAGCGCCGACAACGACCACCACTGCTTCAGAACCGGTCGGAATGTGCGCCGCTGCCGCGTTCAGCGTGCCATCCATCTCCAACCGAAGACTGCTGATGTCACCTAGACACTGCGTTAGCAGCTGGCCGAGCGTCCTGGCCTGGAATGGCCGACACTGGCTGGTCGACATGACGCTGACGCCCAGGGACGTCTGGCGGCCGAGAAGCTCGCGATCCTCGCCCAAGATGTAGTCTACGTCCGGCACCGGGAGGTGCGCGGCGTGCGGGGCGCCCTGGGCGTGGTAAAGCTCCGTGACCGACGCTTGACGCAGTACGGTGGACTCCCCAAGGAGCTTGCGCATGGTGGAGGGGGGCCCAAACACGGCGGACCAGGATCCCGCTGCCACGCCACTGTAGGCACGTTTGTGTTTTGGCAGTGGCTGGAAAGGCGCTTTTGTTTTAGCGCCAGAGTCTGTACGATGTCAAGGCATGGATGAAAGCTTACATGAGATTCGTGGAACTTTTCCAGGGCGGCATCGACCTGCTCAGGAGTCATGCCGACGACCAGATAGCCCCAGATGCCCGCGGCACTCTCGACCCGGCTAGACCTGTTGTGCAGCTCTATCGACAGCCTAAAGGCCATGCCGACCATTGACTCAGCCAGGCTAACCAGGTCACGCAGGTCCTGGGCCGCGGCCAGCGCAGCGGCTGGCAGGAGACCAGTGCATAGTCCAATCGCGTGTATGGGTTGGTCTGTACTGCCTGATAACAGGGTAGAATCTTGCTCGACATGTCTGGTGAAGAGCCGAGGAGCAGTTAGTCTTCAAAATTGGATCCGTATGTACAATTGACAATTAGACGTACAAAAGAAGCTCGGCAAGTCGGGTGATAGTGCTGAACGTGGTTTGGATGACGTCTGTGTCATCTTCAGTCGTGTCGAACTGATCCGGAGACCACAGAACCGTCTCCAGACAGTCCAAGTTCAGGAGCTTGTGCGCGCCATGCTTGTTTGCTTCGAGCTTGATTATTTCGATGGCGTTGGACAGGAACCTTTCAACGAGTGGAGAGGTCTGTCTGGCTAAGGCAACCACCCTTTTCAGAGTCGGAGCAAACTCGGCCGTCTGGTCACCAAGCAGCACTAGCTTGATGGGCCGCTTGTCCTGCCGGAGTGTCTTGGCTGCCATGATCTAACTGATGTTGGTGTTTCCTAGTTCTGTTTGGCTTTTACGCCATAGAGTTGTGGTGTGATTGGAAGGTTAAAGCCTGGCAGAAGGGCAAGGCAAGGCGTACAGCTAGATCCAATGTGAAGATGAGGAGGGGAAACGCCTTGACCTTGTTTTTACCTGTACTTTAAACACTATAAAACTTCTAGCAGATTCGGCATGGAGTTCGTTATCTGAACTGTCCTCCACCCCTTTTCTCACCGTCTTTGATCGTTTAATTAGTGTTTAGACGATTCTGTTGAATACCCATGCGATTCCGTTGAATACCCATGCTGCCCGCCGGCTGTGTCTTACTCGGTGGTGGCTTGAGTAATGACAGCTGCTACCTTGGTCAGTACTATGCATAATTTAGGTTTGATTAAAGGGCTTCATACTACCAATAAGCCAACCATATGAGGCTGGATTTTCATATAGGAGCTCCAGGTGGTAGGTAGTAGGAACCCTATTCCTTACAGATATATTAGCGGGCGGCAATTAAAGCCGGAAACTCTAGCCATATTATAATACCGGCTAATAGATTAAGAAACTTTATTATGATGATATCTTAGATTTAGAAGCTATGGAAGGATTTAACTTACATGTCCGCGGGTGATTTGGTAAACTCGACTCTAGGGGTAAGTCGGAATTTTGTAACCCCCTGTTTGAGGGGGCCTACAACACGCAGCCCTTAAGTAATATTTTTGCAAGCTCTTTATAGCAGCTCAAGTGCAGCAAGGGTATAAGGAGCCAGCATTGCCACCAATACGATTCGGTGAACTTTACCAAAAGCCGGGTACTTTGTTTGGTATGAGAAGTAATACTATTATGTAGACAAAAGATACGAATAACCCAGTTGAGTAGCAAGGGACTGCTCACCCTCACCCAAGTGGTACCTTGTACGTAATTATTGCAGCGGGTACTGGGGGCTTGAGGTTAAGGGAAAGTTTCGGTTCGGTAAAAGAGAAGGGAGCACCGGCCCGAAAACAGGGAAGAAGCCGAATAATAAATAGTATTAATGATAAATGAGAAGTTGTGAAATGAACGGGCTGTAGTTTGATATATTTAATATGTGTCAAAAAGATACGTGTGGAAGCGTTCTGTTAACAATTTGATATCATCATATGTGATGGTTTGATTCTACAGGTAGGGCCAGGCACTCGAGGCAAGCAACATACTTCTACTTACTGTGTACTGATTACTTAGTCGGTTTTTTTGATAATATAAACTTGGACACCATGACAGCTACCCCATGTTGCGCAATTCCACCCGCGTTACTATTCATGCACACGTTACGTTGACCATGCTTGTTGTTTGGCCTTGGTCTTTGACTGTGGGCTCGCTTAAATTAACCTGACCATATGAAATAGAACAATTGTCAAGTCAACAATTTCCAGCCACAGCCGATTATCAACGTCGAGTGTATCATGTACTCGGGATAGTAATTAGCATCTACCCACTTGCGTCGTACTGGGTAAATGCCACTGCTCAAGGGTCATTGCCATGGTGGACTCTTTTTGAAGCACTGGATAAGAATTTATCAAAGATTTGTGTCATCAGATATCAGTATACAGCGGACCATGAGGTGACAGACAAGGAATACTAAGTTGATCGAAAGTATGTAAACAAGGGTACAAGCACCTGTGTACCCTTTTTGAATTCAACCAACCACTTTAAACCCATTCCATTTCTTGCAATCGGCACCTGGCAGCTACCAAACAGCTAGAGCACAATCTACACCCAAGTTCTGTCAGGTTTGTTTCCTACACCATGGGCAGTATCGATCACGACAGCCGGGCAATGGCCATAATCGGCCTATCATGCCGGTTTCCAGGGCAGGCGCAAGATCCAGAGGGATTTTGGGATATGCTAAGCATAGGGAAATGTAGGCATCCGACGCGCCCTTGCTTTTACTTGTTGCTTGCCTTGCTAACCAAAACCAGCCGCCCACTCAACGGTCCCCAAGGATCGCTTCAACGTCAAGGGCTTCTACGCAGGGCCCTCGGGTGGACTCAACACATCCCGTACCGACGGAGGGCACTTTCTTTCGTCCGACATTCGCCGCTGGGACGCCAACTTCTTTGGCGTTACAGCTGACGAGGCCGAAGCCATGGATCCACAGCAGAGGCTGATGATGGAAGTGTCCTACGAGGCGTTTGAGAATGCCGGGGTCACGCCCGCGCAGCTCGACGGCTCTAAGACGGGCGTCTGGATAGGCGTCAACGCCAACGATTGGCGTGAAACGCTGTTCCGGGACCCCGAGGCCGCACCCCTGCTGACATGGACGGGCACGGGACCCGAATACATCTCGGGTAGGGTGTCGTGGTTTTTCAACCTGCGTGGGCCGTCTATCACGGTAAATACGGCATGCTCATCCAGCTTGGTCGCACTGCACGAAGCGAGGAATGCCATCCTCGCCGGAGACTGCAATATGGCCATCGTTGGCGGTGCCAATCTTATTTTCAACCCAGAGACATATTTATACTGCTCCAATCAGATGTTCCTTTCCCCCGACGGGAGGTGCAAAAGCTTTGACGCGGCTGGAGACGGCTTTGGCAGGGGAGAGGGAATCGGCGCCGTTGTTCTCAAACCGCTGCGAGACGCTTTGAGGGACGGGGACGGCATTCGCGCCATACTTAGGGGCAGCGGCGTCGGGCAGGACGGGTGGACGAGCGGCATCACCCTTCCCAACGCCAGTGCACAGGCGAACCTTATCCGGGCTGTTTACGCAGAGGCCGGACTGGACACGTCAATGACGAGCTATGTGGAGGCTCATGGAACGGGCACAAAGGTCGGAGACCCTGCCGAGCTGGAGGCCATAGCTGGTGCTTTGGGCACGGCGGGCGGGAGCAAGAAATTGTTGATTGGGTCGGTCAAGACAAACGTAAGTCCCGCAATGATTGCCGCGAGCCCATAGCCGAGATCGTTCTTTCTAACCGTCCATGGGATTTCCAAAAACAGATAGGTCACCTGGAAGCGGCAGCTGGAATCGCCGGCGTAGTCAAGTCCATTCTGATGCTGGAAAAAGCCCAGATACCACCAACCATCGGCATCAAGCAGCTCAACCCCAAGATAAAATGGGACGAGTGGAATATGAAAGTCAACACGGGACTAATTCCATGGCAACAACAGTCACCCAACGTGCCAAGGCGCGTCGGCATAAGCTCCTTTGGCGCCAGCGGCACCATTGCCCATGCCATCCTCGACGAATGGCAGTCGAGTTCAGTGACCAACGGACTGGACAAGCCAAAAGCATCCCATGCCCCCTTTCTTGGTCGTCAGCTAGTCGCAATAACCGCGGCAGACAAGGACGGCATTCGACGACAGGCAGAAACACTGACCAGGCATCTTCAGCAATGGATTCAAAAGGAGAAACCATCTCCGGAGCAGGAGACAGCCTACCTGGAGCGACTGGCGTATACGCTCGGGGCCAAGCGCGCAGGCTTATCTTACAGGTCATTCGCCATCGCGACGACTATACAAGACCTTTGTGGCCAGCTTTCCGCCCACAGCGACAATGAGAGCGACTCGGCAAAGCTCTCCGTCCGCAGAGCAGCGACAAGCAAGCTGCGCATTGGCATGATATTCACAGGCCAGGGCGCGCAGTGGGCCCGTATGGGCATCGAGCTGCTCAAGTTCAGGGTGTTTAGGGAAAGCGTTGAGCAGGCCGACCAGTTTTTCCGCAATACTTTGAACTGTCCGTGGTCTGTATTGGACGAGTTGAATGCCGACAAAACCCGCTCCAACCTTGGCAAAGCAGAGTACAGCCAACCACTTTGCACCGTATTGCAAGTGGCTTTGGTGGACCTTTTACGGACGTGGGGGATCGAGCCAACGGCGGCCGTTGGGCATTCCAGCGGCGAAATAACTGCTGCTTATGCCATCGGCGTTCTTTCTGCGCAAGATGCCTGGACGGTAGCCTATTGGCGTGGAAACCTTGACGGAAGAACGAGCCAGCCACGCGGCGCAATGCTGGCGGCCGCGCTGTCGCAAAAAGACGCTCAGGATCTGGTGAGGCAGGTCCCTCGGTCCAAAGGCGTCGTGGTGGTGGGCTGTGTCAATTCGCCCTCGAGTGTGACGCTGTCGGGAGACGAGGACGCCGTCATGGCGGCGGCCCAGCTTATTACCGATCAGGGAACTTTCAACCGCCGTTTACATGTCGACGCAGCCTACCACTCACCGCATCAGGCTCTCGTATCGGACGAGTACCTGATGCGGATTCGCCACGTCAAGCCTCGGCCTATCACGCCGGGCCGGTTCATGTTTTCCACCATCACGGGCAAACCGGTGCCCAACGAGCGGGCCCTGGGCCCGGCCAACTGGGTCCGCAACCTCGTCTCTCCCGTCCTTTTTGCCCAGGCCGTCGAAGCCATGCTGCAGTCCAAAGAGGCCGATGTCCAGGTCCTGCTCGAGGTTGGCCCGCACGCCGCCCTAGCAGCGCCGTGTCAGGGGATCATGAAGAAGGCTGGTGTAACGTTGGACTATCTTTCCGTGCTGACTCGAGGCGAGGACGCCGTGGTGACCTCGCTCTCCGCCGCCGGAGATATTTGGTCGCGGGGCGGAGAGGTGAACCTCAACGCCGTCAACCAGCCTGAGCCGGATTCCATCCCTGTTCAATTGCTCAACCTCCCGCCCTATCAGTGGAACCACGAGAGGTCCTACTGGTGCGAATCCCGGCTCGTTACCGAATACCGCACCCGACGGCATCCAAACTGTCGCTTTCTGGGAGCTCCTGTACCCACCCTCGTCGCCGGGGATCGCGTCTGGCGAGCGCTGATCCGTCCGAGTGAGGAAGAGTGGCTGCGCGACCATAGAATCCAAGGCACTGTGATGTACCCTGCTGTAGGGTACGTCGTGATGGCGGTTGAGGCGGCGAGGCAGATGGCCGCCGATGAGGCTCTGGACGAGCATGGCGTCAAAGGCGGGCGCGAAGTGCGCGCATTCCGCCTTCGGGACGTCGAGTTCCTAGCCGCCACCACGCCCGGAGAGGACGACGTTGTCGAGCTGACTCTGTGTGCGAGGCCCGCCCCCGGCGCGCTCGGGTCTGACGCCGGCGCCGGCCACTCGGCATGGTATAACTTTACCATCTCCACCGGCACCGACGGCAAGACCATTCGTAAAGTCTGCACGGGCGTCTTTAGGTTCGAGCGCCATCCCAAGGCCGAGTCGGCCGAGGCCCGCGAATTGGCCGATGTAGATCGACAGATACAGGCGCGTTTGGCCGAGGCCAAAGCGGCCTGCCGCCAGCGTCAAAACCCAGAGAGCTTCCACATGGAGCAGAGGAGGATCGGGCACGAGTTCGGCCCGGCGTTTTGCAACATGTCGAGCATTTGGAAGGGTAAATCACAGAGCTACTGCGTCATCGACGTTGTCAACCCATCTTCGGAGCGGGACGCGGCGCAAGAACAGCGCCGGCCCTTCATCATCCACCCGGCAACATTTGACCCCATCACGCAAACCATCACCGCAGCCTTGGGTTCCCTTTCCCGCACGCCGGTGCCCATCGCCGTCGAGGAGATTGTCATTTCCGCCGACATCCCTTACAGAGTCGGGGAGCGCCTGCACGTGTGTTCGAGGGTCGTGCAGAAGGGCAACTCGGATATTCTGAGCAACACCTTTGCCCTCGAGGAGTCGTCTGACCGGCCCGTTCTGACGCTGCGCGGGTTCAAGGCTACTCAGGTGCCCTCGAGCGACGCCAACGTCTCATTTGAAAAGGCCAACAAGATGTGTGGCCGGATCGAGTACAGGCCGGCGATGGATCTTCTGCTGTCACGGACAGACGACCTGCAAAAGGTCATCCTGGACCGTGTCCGGCGAGATGAGGGCGCGCTGAACGAGGTGAGACGAACTCCATTAGCAACCGGTTTTCATTCCACTAACGTTGGTATTTGCCAGTTCCTCCGACTATTGTGTCACGCCTTTCCTGAATCTTCGGTTCTTGAGATAGCAACCCAGTCCACGCAAGGACAGCCAAGTGAAATTCCCGTACCGTGGCATGAAGTTTTGGATTGGAAGTTCGGGACCTGGACAGGCAGCCATCTTGAACTATCTCCTCACAAGACCGAACCAGAGGGCCAGGAGTCTATCGGCAATGGTCAAGCAGACGTCATTGTTCTGCGCGAGTTACCCTCCAACGAACAACTGGACGCCTTCCTCAACAAGGCAATGGACAAGCTCAACAAAAAGAGCTCCCTAGGCCTTGTATGCCTTACACAGCCCGTAGAGGCTGCAGGGTTGACTCAGGAAAACGCCAAACTCGTGCTTTCAATCCCAGGGTCGACCCCGGATAACGGTCTTGTGATTTTCAGGGCCGTCGAAGCCAAAGACAACACAGCCGTTGTCTCAAAGCGTAGGAATCAAAGCACCATTATCCTGCAAGGGACCAAACCATCTGAGCTGGAGGCGGCAGTCGGCGAGTATCTGCTCCAGTCTTTACAGCAGAGTGACGTAAACACCACTCTGTCCAAGTGGAATGACTTCACCCCCGATTCCGTCACCGCCAACACCCACATCATTTGTCTTGCAGAGATGACAAGCGCTCTCATCGAAACTCTGGACGAAGCCGGGTTTGCCAAGCTCAAGAGCCTCATCGCCAGCGTAAACGAAATCATGTGGACGACTTGTGAGGCTGCGGATGCCGAGGGAATACCCATTCGCGGCGCGGTGGACGGCCTATCCAGGAGTCTCAAGAGCGAGGAAGCCCGGGTCTCGTTCCGGGTCACGCACTTTGGCCGGCGCGACAGAGCTGACGCCGAGGAGATGGCGGCGGTGATTTTCCGCCTCGTTATGAATGAGACGCGAGATGACGAGTTTAGGATTGAGGCGGTTGGAGGGTCACTCGTCCCGTACTGCGCCCGCGTGGTGCAAGACGTGGCGCTGAGCGACCATGTGCAGGAAAAGCCCGGAGCTGAAGTCGAGACCAAGATATCTGGTCAGGAATCTACAGATAAACCCATCATTCAGCTTGACATTGCCGAAAGGGGACAGCTGGACACTCTGCGCTTTGTCGAGCTCAAAACAGAGCCGGGATCCGAGCTGGCGGATGATGAAGTCGAGATCAAGATTGAAGCATCTGGCTTGAAGTAAGTCGCCCACGCATCTTTTTGAAAAAAGTAGACTAACGCCTTGCAGCTTCAAAGACATCATGATTGCCCTGGGCCGCGTTTCAGGAACAATGGAGGGCGCAGAAGGTAGCGGTATCATTACCAAAGTTGGTGCGGCCGTGGCCAACTTCCAGCCACTCGACCGCGTGGTCTGCCTAGCCATCGGCATGCACTCGTCCTGGATCCGGGTCAAGGCCATAGCATGCCGCAAGATACCTAACGACATGACCTTTTTCGAAGCGGCGTCCTTGCCCGTGGTGCATTGCACCGCCTACAACGCTTTTGTGCGCATCGCCCGTATGGACGCGGACGACACGCCCGAGCAAAAGTCGGTGCTGATCCACGCCGCCGCCGGTGGGCTGGGCCAGGTCGCTATACAATACGCGCAGCATTTCGGTATGGAGATCTTCGCCACCGTCGGCTCTCCCGCAAAGCGGAAACTAGTTCAGGAATTATACGGAATCCCCGACGACCACATCCTCAACTCCCGCGATACAAGCTTCGCCATGGCTATCAAACGCATGACCGGTCAACGCGGCGTCGACCTAGTGCTCAACTCTTTATCCGGCGATATCCTGCGTCAAAGCTGGCAATGCTTAGCCCCTGGTGGGACCTTTATAGAGGTCGGCAAAGCGACCATCGATAACGTTTGCCCTCCCGGAAACGAAGTCGGTGCCACCTACTCTGTCTTTGATTTGGACCACATTATCCGCTTAAACCCGCGTTTAACGGGCCGTCTGCTTGATGGTGCATTAAAATACATCCGCCGCGGTATAACGCGACCCCCCAGTCCTTGCCGCGGTTTCCCTATCGATCACGTCTACGAAGCTTTCCGCCTTATGCAGACGGGACAGCACACAGGCAAAATGATTCTGTCGTGGTCCGAGGACGCTAGTGTTCCGGTGCTCAAACCGAGCCTGTTTTCCGTCGTCGAGGCTTCCCAGTCTGCTCGTTTGGACCCAAGCGCCACCTACCTCCTCGTGGGCGGCTTGGGCGGTATCGGCCGCAGTATGTCGCGCATGCTGGTCGATTTAGGAGCCCGAAAGCTCTGCTTCATCTCACGCTCGGGCGCAGCTTCTGAGTCGGCCCAAGATCTGGTCGCTGAGCTCCAATCCGTCGGGGTGAAAGTTACGGCGTACGCCTGCGACGCTGCCGACCATTCACAGCTATCTCAAACTTTGCAACGCTGCCGGAACGAATCCGGTCCAATCCGTGGTGTACTCCAATGCGCCATGGTGCTGCGGGACTGCACTTTTGCAAACATGGACTTTGCAAAATGGGACCAAGCCGTTCGCCCGAAGATCCAGGCTAGCTGGAACCTTCACAGCCTCCTTACCGGCGACCTCGATTTCTTCGTTATGCTGTCATCGTTTGCGGGCTATTTTGGCAACACGGGCCAGAGCAACTATGGCGCCGGCTGCAGCTTCCAGGACAGCCTGGCCTCGTACCGGAGGTCCCTCAGACTCCCTGCCACGTCCCTCAATCTAGGCATCATCAACGACGTCGGCGTTCTGGCCGAAACCGGCATGACAGACAACCTCCGCGACTGGGCACCGCATTTTGGCATCCGGGAAAGCCAACTGCAGAACCTGATCCGCGCGTCGGTACTAGATCAGGTTACGGGCCAGGGCGCAATCCCCTCACAGGTGCCTACAGGCTTCGCCTCGCTACGCGCGGCGAACCTGGCCGGGATCCCGCGGCCTTCATACCTCGACCAAGCACGCTTCTCCATCCTGGCCGCCGACGGTCGGCTCGACGCGCAAAGCTCGGGGCAGCAGGCCGGGGGCGGCTCACCGGCGTCTTCGTTCCAGCAACGCCTCGACGCGGCGAGGGAGGCGCGGTCACAGCCGGAGGCATTGGCCGTCGTCGGGGAGATGCTGACGCGCAAGGTGGCGCTTTGCCTCAAGATGGCCGAGGAC
The DNA here is from genome assembly GCA_031306065.1 of Pseudopyricularia cyperi. Taxonomy (NCBI): domain Eukaryota; kingdom Fungi; phylum Ascomycota; class Sordariomycetes; order Magnaporthales; family Pyriculariaceae; genus Pseudopyricularia; species Pseudopyricularia cyperi. The sequence goes on along the minus strand of JASAOQ010002890.1, from coordinate 7,707 downwards.
GAGGTCGATCCAGGCAAGAGCTTGGCGTCCTACGGCATCAATTCGCTCGTCGCCATTGAAATCCGGAACTGGATCTTTAAGGAGATCAAGGCCGACGTGACTATATTTAGTCTCATTGCGCCGGTGCCACTGAGTAAATTAGTCGAGAACATTGCAAGTGGTCTGTTGACCGAGGGCTGAGGTGTGTTTTGTGCGGCTAATCGCTATTAGATAGATGCAATCTTTGATGATTTGAACCAGTAGCCGCTGAAAAGCATGGCGAATCCTAAGGAACTTGGCAACCCAAAAGGCGTTCCCTATTTTGTTTTTGGCAGAATCGTTCGTTTTGGTTCGGACACAGGTTCAGATATAGGTCTGGACATGGACATGTATACAGGTCATTGCAAGTATAGGGCTGTTGAAGCCCTTTACAGGAATAGAAAAGGCTTTCAACTGTGTATGGTGATATAGAGGTCCGCTGTTGACGGGTTCCTGGTCTATCTGGTTAACAAAGTACCGCAAGCTTATCCAGATATGGTGGGCAGCTGTATGAGATAAAAGCTGGTTGTAAACTAGGAAAAGGAGCTTAGGACAAAAGGGTGAATGGTACATTAGCACCAACTGGAGGCAGTAGTTAATAAAAAACAAGATTTAAAGCGGCAACCGCAAGCGAGGTCGACAACAGGCGTTGCATTTGTTCTTGACAGAAACAAGCTTGAATGATGACTGAAGACAGAAGGTTCCGAATGCACAACGAAAGAAACAGGAGGAATTTTGTGGATGCGAATTTGGGCATCACAAATTCAATAGATATATGGAACTCGGGTGGTTGACTATTGGGGAATCCGCGGCCCTGTTTTCTTTTGGGTTTGTCTTGTTTTTACAATATAGATTGTCAGTGGTCACAAAAATTAGACTGTCAATGGTCTATAGTTAGTTGAAGTTGCAGAAGCGGCGACAATATCAAGCCTCATCGCCACGCGCTAATACTTGAACTCTTGCCCGACCAGCTTCTCGCTCAACCGCCACAACTTCTCGGCCTCGACAGGGCTGGTGGCCCACGGCTTTACAGTGTCGACAAAGGGGTCGGCAACGCGAGCATTGAGCAGGTAGGCGCCGTTGTGATCTATATATTCGAATTAATATACTGCGGTGACATTGGAGGTTCCGACAAGGGAACAGTCTCGATGGAGAATCCTCTGCCTCTGGCAACTCATCAAATTCTGCTTACCCTTGAGAGATGGCTCGAAAGCGGCAAAGACATGGGTTGCGGTCCCTTGGTCCAGGTTTACGAGGACGTCCGTGTCCCAGGCCTCATTGTTACCGAGAGTGAGGTCGACGGTGGCTGTGTATTGAGTTGAGAGTAGTTAGATCGCGGTGTGACTTTCCCGTGCACTTTTTGAGTGTAAAGCCGGCCCCTTCTTTTTTCTCAAAGGAAACAGGAGCAGGGACGACTAACCAATCTCTGCAAAGGCAGATCTAGTATCAAGATGGGCCGCAAGATTCGTCTCGATGATGACTCCCGGGTGCAGGCTTACGGCGACGAGGCCGCGCTTCCCCAGCTTCTGGGCTAGGGAGACGGCGAAGAGCATGTTTGCTGTCTTGGCCTGGCCGTAGGCGACCCATCTTTGGTAGTTGTTTGATTTCTGACGGTTGCGTGATTCCTCGGTCAATACCTAGCGATCTCACCCTGAAGGGGGAAACTCGGCAGGGAAAAGGATCGAGAAACTCACATCAAAGTTGTAATCGGTCCATCGGATCCCGGCGCTCCAGCGGTGGCCGCTGCTCGAGACACTGACTATCCTCGGCGAGCTCGAGGCGAGGACTTTGTTAATGATGAGGTTGATGAAGAGGAAGTGCCCCAGGTGGTTGGTCGCGAATTGGCTCTCGATCCCGTCCGGCGTTAGTGCGAGTTCATTGACGGCCATAATGGCCGCGTTGTTGACGACCACGTCGATAAATGGGATGTCATCCCATGAGAGGAGCGTTTCAGCGGCCTTGCGAACGCCGGCGAATGAGCCCAGATCCAACTCGAGTACCTTCGTTTTCACCGTCGGATTCGCCGCCTCGATCGCATCGGCGGTTTTGGCCACCTTTGCTGGGGTGCGGCCGGCTAGGATAAGCAGGGAGGGTGAAGCTTTAGCTATTGTTTCGACAAAGTTGCCTCCCAGCCCCCCTGCCGTTACGCCGGTCGTCAGAATGACTTTTCCCTTGATCTGGGAGGCCAGTTTGGCGGCCACGTCGGTGGCGGAAGCGACATCTTCGGTGGACATGGTGGCTGCGAACAAAAATCGTGGTTTTTGGGTGATATTGGGTGGTTCAGGTAGGTAGGTGGCGTAGACTTTGGGTATGAAGTCGGCTTTTGAAACTTGGAAACGCACGGCGATCGTGTCTTCAAATATGTAGAGGTGTCGTTCACAAAAGGCGGAGAACATCCGATCTTTCCATGCCCGGATATAACACCCGGTGGTCGTTATGTCCGCCTCAATGGCGAACCGCGAGAGTTTCTCGGGCTCGGCCCGAAACCCATGCCGACGCCGCGCGTTGCCGGGAAATGCAAACGCCTGCCGCATGCAGCAGAAACGCTTCCCGAGCTTCCTATATAAGTGACGCAATAACAAAAAACCCGGGCTCTTCCCTACCACTCGCACAGCTTTTACATTGTGCGCCAAGCGGCAAACCTCCAGTGCCGATATCGACACGTATCATGTCAAGGCATAAAGATCAACGTGATCAGGAATCCCGGCTGGAAAGAATGGATTAACAAGGGCTACCGAGCTTATTCTAGTGCTCCGATGACGCCGTCATTTATATTTCTTTTTTTTTCCCTAGCTTCCTGTCGGTCGCTGTTTGTTCGTTGCCTTGCCCTTGGGGAGATTTCTGGCAATGGCCTCAACAGCAAGCTTGTCACAAGCGGTTTACGGCTGCTTGGAATGGCGCCCTCGTCATTTATCGGGCTATTTCAACTCGCAGCAAAGCCGAGATTTGTATTGGGATCACTCGGCGGCGTGACCACGTCAAAATCGATCCCCAACGCCTGTCCGTCGTTCAGCAGCATGGTGCTACAGGAACTCAAGTCGTTGTGCGCGAGACTCAGCGAACGCAGGTGCGCTGCCACCGCTTTGACTTTGTTCGAGCAGTCAATTTGCTGCAAGAAGGTCAAATCATATTGGGTGTCGTCTGCTGAATAGGTCGTGGAGAGACTTGCTGTGCCTCTTGAATATCAGACGCACGACGCCATCTGGTTCAATGGCACAGCCGAGATAGCTGCCGAGATTGGGGTGCAGATTCTTTGAAAATTTCCCCTTGTGGGCTCCGGCTCCTTCCAGCAGACGCAGTTCAGGTCATGGCTGCCTGGCGGTGGCGGCTCATGTTGTTTGCCTTGGGGTGCTAGCCCGGGTTTTGCCCACCTGCCGCGTCTTGGGCATCGGACAGGGTGAGCTCACCAGCGGGAAACCTGGATAATTCCTTTCACTTGGGAATGATCCGTGAGGTCTTGATCGTCGTGCCGACTCTATTCAGGTTTGTATGGAGCGTCGTCTAGGCTAGTCTTCGCAATGCTCCTATAGGTCTAGCCTGCCGCTTCAAGGATTCCAGGTTTCGTAGTCGGCAAAGCTCAAGTAGCGACCCGACTGCTAATCAACCCTGAGAGGGTCCTGTCTTGTCAATAGCATAGAGAGGGTATGATGGTAATGTAGAATTCAACAGGTGTCCAGTCGAAATTCAGAGAACTAAGGGTGAAATAAATCAGGCAGAGGTGGCATATGGTAGATCCAGCGCCAGTTGAAAATGAACAGACACTTGTTCCTACAGGTCTGCTAAGGCTGAAGTCTTGATACCCTCCAATATGAGCCGAAACGCCGAGCAGATTGGTTCTCTCGCAGCGCGGAACTTGTCCAAAATTCTTTCCATTGCGGAGGCTCTTCCCCGAGACTCTTGCTCAAAATTTTTGTCTGGAGAACACGAGGAGTCGGGTTCTATCAGAAAGAGTAGACTAGTCAGCCTGTGTTACTATATCAAGCCTCTACATTAGTTGAATGGAATCTTTTCCCACACGCCGCAAGTCGGGTAAACTACCTCTTGACAGGTATCAGGTTTCCATCCTTGGTGCAACTCCGCAATCGCCATATCATGAGGATTGCTCTACAGCATAGAGAACGGTCCTCGTATTCTGAACGACTGATATACATGGTAAGGCAAGAAAGAACGGGACAATTAAATTCTTGGTTGGCCTAAAGAGTCCGATAATAGATAAACATACTACACGGATTCGATCCTTATATATCACCACCTCGGTCCTTGGACTGAGGCCGAACCAAAGCGATCCTGAGCTAGCCTGAACCGGACAGTAGCCGAACTTACAGTCTGAATATGAAAAGCCTTTGCTGCCTTCTAGCCGAATTTCCGATGGGATTAGCTGAGCAAGCGGGCCCTCAGTTTGCAGTGGTGCTATGGCTCTACATTGATAAGTTTTGGTACGTCAGTTAGCTTTAGCACCGTTGAAAGCCGCTTATTCAGCCACGAGCGTCCAATACGTAGTGCCTGCTGTTGGCGACCGCAGACTCTTTTCCGCATATGTAATATCTCCATATGCTTTCCCAGTACTCAGACACAGTCTTCAGACTATACAAAGTCTTTGGGAAAAGTGAAGGGAGAGACTGTTTGGATTGTATTGTATCCAGGCATATTGATCTAAATCCAAACCAAAAGATACTTAGATTTTCCATATGTAACTCTGTTGTTTTATTTTGATTTGCGAAGATCGCCCCTAACCGCTGAGAAGCCACCGGAGGTCCCGTCCGAGGGCATGAGCTGGGCGTAATTTTGTTTATATGCTGTAATATCTCGTCTGTTGGGAATTGGGGAATCGACTTAGCTGTTACTCCACCATCCATCTTGCCAAAAGAGCAGTGACATTATTCTTCATATTAAACGCCATATTTTGCTGGGCATTGTTAGCGGATATAGCTTTCTGTCGGAATACAACCGGGACTACCTTTCAAGTTGCAGATCACCATCAGCTCGCTTTAACCATGGTACGGCTAGCGATCTGTGGGATTCTGTTTCCCATTTATTATCTATATGGGAAGCCTTCTACGCAACGCAGTTAGCGTGGTCCTATGCTAGGTTACAGTCTTAGCAGATTCGAGAAAAGAACTATAATATAATTTTTCAAACTCCAAACTTGGTTTTAACGATTTGACTTAACAACATATTGTTGCAGTTCGCTATTTATATTTACGGCCTGGCTGAAACTACACGTTTTATCACAGTGTCCGACTGCGGCCATACCTCCAGGAGCTCTGTATCGGAGAAAATGTCCTTGTTCAAAAGATTTTTGCCATCTTGAGAATCTTCTTATTGCTAGTCACGGCCGGCCCGTCTTGGCAAACCCAGCGCTATATTCAGAAAATCGGTATCTAAACCCAACTTAGCGTTCAGTTACCCTCCGCTTAACCTCTACTAGCTTTTTCTCAACAGACGTACTGCCAGGTTCGGCAGAAAACACATAATAATCCTCAGTAAACGCAAGGCCAGGTATAGATTTAAGCGAATATTTTCTCCATTCGACAGGTCGTGCTAGATCCCTTTTCACATTCATTTTAGAAACCAGTGCGTTGTATATTTTCCTCCCTCTCGGGCCTCTTCTCACTAACGGCGAGTCCACTATGATCGTTTTAACATGACCGTTATGAATGGCTTTCAACGCTGCGGCGGCACCCTGAACGAGTTCTTTTTGATGTGCCAAATGAGCGGCTGTGCAGCCGCCCTTACCGAAGAAAAAGACTGAAGTACCGGTGTTGACCTTGTCTACAACGAGCTTGGTTCCAGAGCCAGGAAATGCTGAAACGATTTCGCCTGTTTGTATCCTCTTTTCGTGGGGGTTGGGCTCGCCGTTTTCGTCGCCAATATTACCGCGGTTGTTGTCGCCAATATCACCGCGGTTGTCGTCACCATTATTACCGCGGTTGTCGGAGTCAACAGGAGGTCTGTCATCACCGGGACCTTTGATACCGGGATTCGCCAGCTTGGGGCTTTCGTGGCCCTGTGAACTTTCAAAACCGAAAGTTTCATAGTCAAACTCTGGAAGGTCGATATCCGCAAGGTCGAGGTCTTCGTCTCCGAAGTAGGCGGGATCTCCAATATCGAGACCTTCAGGACCGGGGTTTGCAATACCAGAACCTCTGATAACTGGATTCTCCAATCCGGGGACTTTATCATCGCCGAAACCTCCAGCGTTGGGGGTGTCAACAATGGGGTCTCCGTAGTCACCGAAATTTTTCAAGTTCGGGTTTTCGCTGCTACTGGGACCTCCTTGTTCGAAAGGGTTCTCGAAGCTGAAAAGTTCCATATAGTCATAGAAGTCGAAGTCCTTCAAAGGTTCTATGTCGGGATTACTAAGTCCGGCTCCAGTTTGGTAAGTTTTGGGCAGACAGCAGTCGTAGCTTGGAAAAATGGCTTTACCTTTTTTCGTCGTCGGAATTTCTTGGGAGCAAATGGTTGTTTCGCCGAATGTTAAGCTGCTGCTTCTTTATTTGCTTGGAAAGAGCAGGAAACCTCGGTGCCGCCGAACGTTTGACATTTGGTTGTATTTGAACAGAAGCCTTTACAGCCGCCTGGTTTGTCAAAGCACTCTGTTTTTCAGATTTCTTTGTGTAGGGTTTCGCAGTTTTACTAGCAGATTTAACATTTTCATCGTTGCAGTTGCTGCTCCAAGGGTAGGGGGCCGTCAGGGTTAGAATAAAAGAGAAGGGAGACTGTATTAGCGATATTCGAGAACTTCAAGAATAAGGCTAAGCGCAAAGCTTTTGGACACGTTGAAAATATTACCATTTAACCTGGTTAGTTGGCGAGTTTGGAACCAAAGCCTTCGAAAAGCCAACTACGAACAAAACAGCTGTTGCAACGAAAGAATATTTCATAGCTGATACGAGGTAGAATATGAAATGGAGAAATGCGCATAGCCCATGGGAAAAAAACTGAAAGGCTGGATGATGCATTAACAGGACTTAACAGGGAATGACAGGTATATGTACAATAGCTAGTTGAACCAGGAAACCACCCAGGTTTTAAATGTAAACACCAACTTTTTGGTATTGATCAAATGATCTCTTTTCCACAGAGATGCCGGTGGAGGTTTTTTTTTACAGATTTAAGTAAACTACCTTAAATTGAGAAAATTCAGTGCAAAAGGTTATTTAACTATATTAATCAACCTCCACTTGAAATCAATTTTATATACTGATATACGGATGTTTGAAACAAGTGCTGTAGTAACCTCAGCAACGACATGACTCAAGGCACATGATAATACTCACGCGAAATTTTTGTTAAGCTCATGAGTGTCTCTGACTAAACCTTTGAAACACGATATGTCCACTTAATTTAAACGAATGCTCTTTCAATTTGTACCAATAAAATATTTGAGCTGGGCTTGTAGAAGAATTCACATATTGACGGGGTATAGGAGATCTGTTCACAGACTCTGTAAGTAGTTCTGTCCCTGGCTTTCTGTTACGACCAAGACCCAGGATACGGCCACGAAGGTGGATGCGGGGCAACTACCATTTGTAAACACCTATACGAGCCCACCTGGAAAAACGATAACGTCAGTAGGTTACGTAGAAAAACACGTAACCCGAACACGATATATTTGCTATATGCCAAAAATTATATATTATATATAATACAAAAAATATATTTAATATATTTGATATGTTATATATT
>JASAOQ010002889.1:0-21376 GCA_031306065.1 Pseudopyricularia cyperi | reverse complement strand
GTTTTTTTTTTTTTTTTTTTTTTTTTTGCCTTTTGCATCGTTTCCCGTCCCACGTGCATTTCCTTTTTGTCTCCGTTCGCATACCGACGGTGCCATTCCCGTACCTTACTCGGTCGGGGCTGCTAAGCGATTTCCTTTCAAGCCCTTCCTGTCTTGTCTTTGCCTTTGGCTTCGCCTTCACTGCCAGACGGGCAGCCCCATCCCGCCTTTTCATAGCCTGGTATTTGTACATGGCAAAACTCGGTCGGGATTCCTGTCGCCTGTCTCGTTGCCGGAACAATCCCGGCTTCAGGCAGAGTCGGGAGGGTAGGCCAGGGTTACCACGGCTTATTATTAGACAATAATACTATCAAGTATTTATGGACTATAGTAGAAGCCTCCAGGTTGTATATGTATGGGGGGTTTTGCTGGCTGGGTGATTCCCCGAGACGTCTCTCTGCGACCTACGTCATTCGCCGGCCGCGGGGTTGTCCCCAGTAGAGGAGTAGAGCAGTACAGTTGGGCAGCATCAAAGGTGATATCCCTTGATCCCACCATGGGCAGCCTCGTACTGACTGCTCATGATGTGGGAGAACTGCAAGGTAAACATGGCAGACAAACGCACTGCATCTGCGCTTCTCGTCCGAGCCGTTGTAAAGTATGTACTGCCCACTCGCGTGACCACGACAACGACATGCCTTGGCATCCATTTTTGACGAAATACTACTATATCGCTGTGGATGTGCTGCGTGTGCGTGGGTTTGATTATTGACGAGTGATAAACGGGTAGTCTATGTTTCAGCCCAAAATCCCACATATCGAAGTCTGCCCACACACACACACACACACACACACACACACACACACGCACGCACACACGCACCTCTTGGTCACTCGCCGCATGCTAGCCTCGTCACGACATCTTCTCGCGCTACCCATGTCCATGGCATGAGCATATCGCACCATTCTGCATCCCCATATTCCCACCCATACTCGCTTGTATATGTGTCACACACAACGTGGACAAAGCCTTTTTTTTTTTTTTTTGGACTGCCGACGACATGGACAAGGCCGTACGGGAGTTTATGGATGGGCCTTGTTTTGTTGATAAGCCCTTGGCCAATCACTTGTGATATGCCGCTCCTTTCTCCTCCGCACTGTTTCCGTTTGATATTTTTGCTTTTCTTCAGAGGTCACGCTCACCCCGTTTCTTTGATATTCCACTACACCGTATGTACTATTACAACCCGCCAATCTATACCCCTCCGGTATCCCAAGGGTTGCATGAACCGCCCGCCATTCGAACAACTGGGAGGGAAGTCGTGATATGGCAAGTCGCGTTGCCTGATCCTAGAAGGGGGTTCGTTCTTCCAGGACTGACGGCGATGAGGTCGATTATATTCCCGTGGCTCATTCGACGGGACGGGGTGGGTAGGACGGGGATAACACATACATCGTGCACACCCTCGGGACACCAAACACACCGACCAACGAACCCATCCACACCGACACCGGATCGAGATTTTTGCTCTCATTGAGCCTTGTTTTTTTTTCACTCCTTCAAAGCAAAGGCGCCGTCGTCGACGTACAAATGACTCGATCGAACAGGTTTACTGTGTAAGCGCCGACAATGCCCTGTGGGGGTTCCCTGTCCCGATGTCTGCATTCTACTCTGCTCTGTACGTAAAACATCCTCCCCTTTGAAATCATGCATGCCCACATGACATGGTGTGGAGGAAGGGGGTGGGGGATTCTTTGCATATAGGGGGAGATATGATATCCCACCGTCAAGACAAGCTCATCCATTAGGTATTACGCTGTATACGCATCGTACTACTTGTACCTTTCCAGTACCAGGTTAGAAAACATCCTTTCCGGCTTACACTGTGGCCATCCGCTTGTTGTCACTCGCTACGCGACGACGTCAACCCAATCTATCTGGCCCCAAACCGCATTCTCCCCCGCGTTATGCCGGAGTCGGGACTCCGGGGATGAAACAAAACTCTTGAGTTGTGGGATGAGAAAGAAGCAACATACGCAACGCATCTACTATTACGACTATATGTATGTATCGTTTATCGATTCCCCGACCACCAAACTACCTCAACCTACCTACCTCCTTATCCCGCTACATCCTGGGCAGCGCCACAGGGCTCATCCGTCCCCCCGTGCTTACTCGAGGCACGTTTACAGCATGACGATAGTAAATGCGAGCTGGCGCCGCATGTTGATGCACTCTTACGTACGATACAAAGACGGCATCACCGCGTCCTGGCGCCTGGGGCCACAAGGTAGGCAGGGGCAGTTGACGAAGGAACAAATGTAAACCCAGAGCCCCCTTACACCGGCTGCTGACTTTGATCAAGGGGCATCATGTTCCCTGTCGAGAATCATGGTTCATACCAAGTAAGAAGCCTCCATGCAAAACACAAACGCCGACCGACAGGCGTGACCTACAGAAAAGAGGCATTTCCCCATGATTAACTGGGACCATTGAATCAAGTAAATGATGATTGTTTGAGCTTTCTACCCGAGCCGCAGAGGTCTCTGGATCTCCAAGTGACTTCAGGGGCCCGGGGTGCTCCCTGAAATGGCTACCGGCAGTCTCGTTTGTAGCACGTGATGCTCCGTGTCTGCATGTGTTGGTTGGCAGCCCCTTCCGAGACGTCCACACATAGCCATACAGGCACCACAAAGGACGCGGCACGGCTCAAACCCATCGTGAGGCTTCGGCTGTCCCTTGGGACCGCATCTGCACAGAGTCGCAAAGCCGTGTCTTTGCCGTGAACATGTTTGCCATCTACACCGTGAGCCGGGGCTGAAGGTATTGCATCCGCCAACTATTGGGGAGATATTATCATGACCCGAGGGAATGTACAGACATGATACGTGCCGGAACGCCCGCAGACAAGATTTCCCTTCAGAAGTGCAACCATTTTTGGGGAAAAGAAATTTCCTGACCTGGTGGGGAAACGACAGGATCACGCCCACACACAACCTGACGATACCAAGAAAAAATAAGCCTCACGTCGTGTCAAAAAGGAACTGAAACGACATACAAGCCAGCAAAACAAAGAAAAGTAGAAAGAACAACCTCAAAAAGAGTGAGACATTAATGGTCCCAAAGAGGGTCGAACTCTTGACCTTCGCATTAAACAAATGTTTACTTGATATGCCCCATCAAGGACCCCGGTGGAGGCCTCGATCGAGTAGAACATATTAGTACGACGCTCTAACCAACTGAGCTATGGGACCCGCGGTGTGATGTTGTGCCCGGACTCTGGATCCTCGTAATAAGGAGAGAGGTGGGTATCCGCAACCAGCTTTGTCTACTCGTGCCCATCTTGGGCCTCAAGGCGGCGAACGAAAGCTTTCGGCGGTATGTTTTTCGATGTTTTTTTGGCGGTCCGACTGTAGATTTGTATAAGCGGCAGAGCTTTGACGCCAATAGAAACAATAGTCCGACTCTGGGCTCGGCACCGAAATGTAGATGCGACACGCATGTGCAGGCAAGACTTTGACGTAGGATGAGGACGGGAGAATGGTGGAATCGTCGTCGATCCATCCACAACAGCCCGAACATAGACTCTCCCTATTCCAGCAAAGAACCAATGGTGTGTGGGATGACAGTGGGTAGGCTTTCAAACAAAATATATTATAGTAAAACCGTTGATGATGCTGCTGCCGCAGCAGTTCATAGTAGCGTAAAAAAAAACAAAAAAAAACAAAAACAAAAAGAAAAGTACCACCCGGCAAATCCTCTTGATAACATGCGTAGAATCTACAATCTTTGCCTCCCAGTGTTGAATGTCAAGACTTTCATAGTAATCATATGCTCGACAGGAAAGAAAACAAGTTGAAGACGAGAAGAAAGAAGAAAAAACATTTCGTAAAAACAAATTGCCTGCCCAGACAAAGCAACTATTGCCATCCAAACGAAGGGGTATCTAGCTAATCGAGATGGAGCAAAGTTGGAAACGGAAACGTCAAATATTCCGCCGTCTAAAACAAATACGAAAGAAGTCATGCCATAAAAAGAGGGGCTTTTAACGTTTGACAGCCGCGAATGTCGGGGATGTGAAAAGCGAACCGTGGCGGCCATGATGCAGCCCGCGCTGACCGGCTGCATAGACCGTGGCGAGACGGGTCTTGACAGTAATACAATGTGTGTGAGGTGCCACTGACCCTGCCACATCCGCCGGGTGTGATTAAAGAATGAACCAAAGCCAGAGGCTCCAGAGCTTCCTTTCATACGGAAACCGCCATGCTCTTGCGCATCTCGGCCTCTTCCACAGGGAACCCAAAAACCAACTTGTACAGCTCTCGGAGGAAACCGTAGTTGGAACTCTTGTGCACCATCCACCCCACAGACTTTGCAAGGTCGACTGCACCGACACGCTTGCCCCTCGGCGGCAGGACGTTACCGGAGGCACTGCTACCGATGAGCGCAGCATCGCTCAGCACCAAATTCTTGTAATGTTGTAACAGTGTCGTCTGCTGCGGGAGGCTGCCGAAAGACCCCGACGGCAGGGATTTGACAAAAGCCTGCAGGGCCGTTGCCCCGCCGGATCCATCCGCCATCGCCGCCGCGCTTTCCCGGCTAAAGCCAACGTTCATCGCCGCCTTGAGTGCCAATGCCTTGATGCGTGTGATGTTTATGTCCTCTCCCGCACCGGAGCCCGCACTCCCGCTGATGCCCTTGCTTTTGGTCTTGGTTCCGGCAGTGGCAGTGCTGCTCGTCTTTTGGCTGCTCTGCGAGTAGCTTGACAGGTTGCTTGCGCTGCTCGACCACCTCGGGGCGGTAACGCGAGAGCTCTCGCTGCTTGTACCCAGCACAAGTATGTTTGGCATTGTCGGACTGGAGCTCTCAGGAGATATTGGTGTATCCTCAAATTCGGTCACTGGCGTCTCGGGCACCGGCGGGGCGTCCCTCTTCCTGGGGCGCTCGCTGTTGACGCTCCTCATGCTCTCTCGCTTGGAATGCATCGAAGCCCGACTGCCTGCTGTGCTACGGTTGTCCACAGCCATCGCATGCGGGGCTTGCCACGGGAAGGTCATCTGGCTGGGGCGAGGCGTTCCACGTTCAGGTCGGACCTGTGTCCAGCCCTCCCTGAAGATGTCGCACAGTTCCCAGCACGCTTGAACCGCAGACCCGAGGAGATCTTCGTCGGGGGCCTTGCCGTCACGGCGGTTCTGTCGAAGGCTGAAAAGCATCTCTGCCAGTGACCAGCATGCCCGCAACAAAGAGTCCGTCTCCTCCGCAAGCTCACAGCGCTGCTTCATCAAGCGATGGCATATCGTAATGTAAAAGTCAAGTGTCCGCTCCCGGAAGGCCTCCGGGAGATTCCGAGTGTCCTGTGCGCTGTACAAGCTGTGGAACGAGCTGGTCAGCACATGTGCGCAGAAATTTATGCGCGAACATAGGGTCCGATCGAGCTTACTGGTTGTTCAACTCGAAGCTGACACGCAGAACCGAATCTGCAGTATCGTCCTTTCTCGTCCTGACGTCAAACAAGGCCTGGCAGAAATCGCGGCACAAGTCGAGGTTGGGACGGAGAGTGTAGGCCTCTTCCGATTCGTCCCGACTAAGATACAACCTCTGGCACAGCTTCCAGCAGCACTTCCATGCCTTTTCGTGAGCATCAGGGGTGCCTGAGCTGTTGAAGACGCGCTCCCTGTGGATGGAGCTGAGGCTTGCCAGTGTATTGCACAATGTCCAGCACTCCTCGAGTGCGGTCCTGAGCGCCTGCACCTCAGTTTCCTCTTCAATCGCTGGGCTGTTGTAGTCCGGGTCATTTTCGTACAGCTCGGCGTCTGACTCGCCCTGTCGGTTCTCGGGGATAACTTTGGGACTTGTCAGTATGAAAACTCGACTTTTGGTCAAAATTTGGGTAGGTTGGCTGCTCACGTTCTAGACTGCTGGCGCTGCTTGAACGCAACCTGTTTTGGTCGCTGATCACATCTTGGAGGTTTTGTGCTTGGGGAGTTGCAGAATCCATTGAGAATTTGGCAGGTTTGACATTGGTAGAGATAGGTGGCGGTGACATTATCGGCGACTATAATTTGCAGACAGCTGCAAGTATGAGCACATATCCGCTTCAGCGACGAGTGTCTAGAATGGGAACTGACCTTTGTTGAGTGCTCACTTGGGGGTGGACTGACGATGTCGGCTGGTGTCTCTGGCTGGTTGAGAGCATGGTAATGTTAGTACGGTTTCAACACCAATGAACACAAGTCTTTGCACAAGCTCAGCTCGTCCAACTTAGCAACAGCCAAACATACCCAAGCCTGAAAATTTTGGGGAGCATGGATGACGGAGACAGCCTCCTCACAGCCACTTTTCCGTAAATGCTCCGGAATGTTCGTCTTGAGCATTTGTAACTATTCAGAGTCAGCCACAGTCAGTAAGGTTCATAGAAAAAGACCATCATATGCTCAGTACCTGTGGTTGAGAACTTGGGTTTGTGTAAGGCTCGGTGAAGCCGCCGTCTAATGACTCCTCGTCGTCATCGATTTCGGTTATCTCTGTGCCATTCGAAGTCACTGGTGAAGGCCCGACAATGTCACTGATGGGGCTCAAGAGGTGATGGTTGTTGGCCGAGCCGGCCCTCGCAAATGAGTGAGGACGGAGGTTCTGGGGTGAATGTGAAGACTCTGCGGAGGACGACCTGTAATTGCAAGATATGACTGGAGGTTAGATTCCTCTGAAAACTTGCGCGTTGATTGTTGTTCATTGGAGGATGCAGTTCCACGCAGTAGGCAGAGTTGGGGGGCGGGGCTTTCGGACAGGCTGCGAATTGGTGCAGGGTTTTGGCCAAGGTACGCACATTGGCAACAGCTTGTTCAACGCTGCCGGCGAGTCTGGCGATGACACGGACATATCTGTAAACGCCGAGTATGAGGATATGAGGCTGCCGGTTGATGATCTCAATGGGGCTTCGAGAGCCATGGCGCAGTGCACTCAAGCCACAGCAAGGTTATGCAGTCGTCGATAGCAGTGAAGCTATGATGGACTGCAACGGCGGCTACCGTGAGTATGCCTTGGTCGAAGGGTGGGTCGCGCAGGTCGCGGGCACGCCAGTCCGCGGGGCGGTCCAGGAAACGGCGGCCTCGTCCGTTGCCTATGAGAGTTCGCGTCGGTTTGAGAAAAGGCGGCAACGACTGCCAGTTCGATAGGGGGTTTGGTGGCGCGGTCGTATCTGATGCAAGGCGGCGCAAGATCGAGCTATGATCTTGGGGCTAGATTAAGCGCTTGTAGCAGCGACAGGCGTGTCAGGTTTGAAAGTCGGGTATGCAGAGATCGAGCAGCCGCTCACCCTTGTTGGACCTGCCTTGGCCGGCGAGATGCTGTAGTCGTTTTGGCTGCGGCAGGAAGACAGAGCTCGAGACATTCCACAAACTCGACGCGCACAATGTTCAAGGTGCGTCCCGGCGTCGGTTGTACGATAATCAAAGAACGCGCCGGGCCGTGGTAGACACAGAATCGACAGATGTGGAAGAAACAGCGCAGTGTTCAATGAAATACCAGCTAGTGCGGTGATATGGACTTGCAGACGGCTAGGCGGAATGGTAGCAAATCGGCTTCGTCTCTCGTAGGTGGTGGTGGTGGTTTTGGCGACTGCGAATCCCAGATGCAGCGTGCTGGGGCCAAAGACCACCTCAGACCTGTCCAGGCTGCAGGAAGGCCCTGTGTGCTGCTGGATAAGCGACGAGAGGGGCGGCGGCTGAACGGACCAGGGGGGAGAGAGGCAGGGAGAGAGCTCCAGTTGAATTGGAGGGCCCAAGACAGATAGATATTGGTGAGTGTACGGTGGACCTGGGCACACTGGGACATGGACTTGGCGTCTTTGGTGTCTTCTGTGTACCTACCTATGCAGCGTGGTGTAGCTTTTATTCACAAGTGAGTGTCTGCCACGGCTGGCTTACTTGGTAGCCCAGGCGAACAAGTTTGACAGCTTCTTTCTCGATGCTGATAATGAGTATGTGAGGCGTTCATCTACTTGATGATGCGCACACGCTGTGGTGCTCCCCAATTATGCGGCGGGGTCAAACACTCGACAACAAATGCACCGCAACCCTCCTTCCAGCACAACATCGGCAAGGCTTTGACTAATATCTGTCTTGCCTTGTTGTTGTTGCTGCTCGAGCGTGGCGATGCTGCCCGACTGACTGCACGACTTGCTGCATGGGGCAGACGCCGGAGCGAGCGCAGAGCTCTGCTAATACCTCCAGTCAAAGCCTGGCGCAGTCGCAGCCCTTGTCGCTGCTTCGGCTTGAGCGAGCTCTGTCTGTTTTTTCCTGGGCCAGAACACCTATCCGACAGGACGCAGCCATTCACAGGGCGGCATTGGCTTTCTCTGCAGCCCTGGTGGAGGGCGGATAGCTCATTCTGGACGATGGCCTGCATGAAAAGCGACAGGCTCCGGCGCTTAGAGGTTGTTATGGGTGGGCAGGCTGCCGTGCAGGTGCGGAGACAATAATGGCTCGATACTACGCTGCCGTGCCCTCCCCCAACAGGCTCGCCCTCCAATCGGGGGGCGCTTGTTGGTGGGTGAAGAGCTCCTCATGGGGTTGTGGAAGGGTTGCTGGTGACGGAAAGACTGCAGAGTGAGCAGAATAACCCAAAGCCTGGCGATGGTTTTTTCCCCCTTCAGTTTTGCGTTGTTTAGGGCGAGATGAACTTACAGAGGACGGATGCATTGTCAACTACATACCTAGGTACCTCTAGATATCCTTACAGGCCTCGTGGATCGATACAAGGCGAGGGATTGGGAAACAAAGATCAAATCGGGCGGGCAAACGTAACGGACGGGCGGCAATTAATTACGCAAAGGACTTCCGGACGCCCGGGGCTGTGCCTGGACGGGCCGTCCGTTGTGTACACCTTGTGACGCCCATCACAAACCGCAACAACTTGCAGTGGAGTTATTGTGTGAGACATCCATATCGATCTAGCCATGTTAGTCATTGGTGAGATTGCAAGCCTTGAACAAACTGGATAAAAGCAAAAACAAAGAAAGCCCCTTCCTCGGACGGACAGCTCAACGCACTTTAAGCGTCACATCTTTGCCTTGTTTATCCTGTTTCCTTGGGGAACAACAAGTCCATTTTTGCCGGGCTGCTCAAATACCTAGGTATCCGATCCCTCTCACTCATTTCTTCTCTGTCACATCCGGCGGCTCGACGAACCCGACAGCTTGGGACGCTACTCCGCGGGCGTTTCTATGATTTCAATGCACGCGTATTCGTTCTGCTACGTCGGCAGGGGTTTGCGTTAGACTACTCTATGTCTACCAGACTTTGCATCTGTCCGCTTGTTAGCATGGGAGGTGATACGCTGCAATACTCAGGAAGCCTGTACATAGGCCCACCTGGAAGCCCAATATTATTAGCCCGGCCCCTTTATTTGGTTTTTGTTACATGGCGAGACGGGTTTAAGTCGTACTGTTGTTGACAGGGAAAAATACCTACCTAGATTAGGAAACAAAAACACAAGAGTAATGTAGCTCAACGGGTGCCGCTAAGCCCATCACATCAACCCCGAATCAAGAGGCTATCACCGGCCCACGTCAGGCCATCGGGGCTCACAGTCTGCGTTGCCGTCTTGACCGCGTCTACGCCTCCTACTGGCCCGCGCCAACGATGCCCTAGGCAAGCGATCAGCCCTAAACGGCAGTGGGTCAGGTTCTCGATTCTACATCGCATCTTCCAGCTGGCTGGTGAGTTTGGTTCCATGCTGACCTCCACCATACGTTCTAGGCATGGGCTCGACAGGCGGCAGAAGCAGGAAAAATTCTGTACGGTAGCAAAAAGTGATTGGCAAGGTTCCTCCCATTGCTGGGCGACCATAGAGAAAGCAGTCAGCACCAAGGATGATGGCCGGGCCGGTGTGACAAGATAACCCCCGTCTCCAACCAACGAGAGATACAAAAACTGAATGGTCCAGCACACCCACAAAGAGCAAAGAGCCGCACTAAACCATGCCTCCCGGGCCAATAAACGTGCTGCCCGCGTCTATTACCCTGCTTGAAGGGCGTCTTTTTGGGTCTTTGGGTGTTCTTGGACGAGGCGAATAATCTGCAAGAGGCGGGCGCTTGTTTTGCGTGTCTGCTGCTACTTCATGGTCCTTGTGCGTTAGTCCACGGCTGATATGGCTGCAAAAATGCAATCACCGCATAGTCCCAGACCCAGCTTTGCCATGTTGATTCCTGCTGATCTATCGCACTACTCCAGGGCTGCTCTTGGGGGCAAGCGTGAATGGAAGCAAAAAGCGACAAAACTCCATCCCGCTGAGGTCCTGCCCTATGGAGGACGAGGATCTGCAACCGCTTTTGCCCCATTGGAGCCACGAAAGTCGTGGCTAGCTGTGGTACAGTAGATATGCAGAGTTGTCGTGAACCAACAACCTTCGGATTACCCACACCCAGACGCCTAATCAGCCGGCGAACCATTGCATACTTCGTACAGGCTTCACCGCTGCCCGACCCGGCAGTGTGGTAACGCGCAGGCTGGGTAGGAAAGCTCTGGGAGTGGATATGAGCGTCGTCTGAGCGCCTAATAATGAATCAGGTCGCGGCATGCTGGTGGATTGTTTACCATTTGACGTGGCATGCCGGTATAGGCTCCCTATTGTGGCAGCAAGCGGTGAGATGAATATTGATGCAGTCGATCAGATAGAGTCCCCAGCCTTGCTGGTTTCCGTTTGCCCGCATAGTGGTGGGTAGCTCCATAGCAGATAATAAAACCTCCAATGCTCTCCGCCCACATGATTCCTCGGAAAACCCCCCCATTCTACCTTGGGGTAGCAGTGCATGTCTTGATGCAAAGCAAGAAGTTGTCGAACTTGGGAGCAGGGAGGCAGATCCCTCGAACTAACCTCGCTTGCGCTTGTATAGCCGCCGCGCAGCAGAACTATTGAGCCAAGCGAGGGGGAGGGATGATCTAGGATGGTGGCCTGCGACAATATCCGGAGGAGGCATAAACAAGTAGACGCGCGCCCAGATTGGGGAAGCCGGTGTCATTTTCTCATTCCAAAGAATTGACATACTTGCTTGCCTTTCTTTCTGTACAACAAAACAGAAAGACAGAAAGGGAAATGCAGCCTCCCCGTTACCACCCTCTTCCCAAATCCAAAAACAGACCGCCCGCGTGTTACACGTTGCGCGAGCAACCGGTAACGCTTTGCCTTGCTTTTGACGTCCAACAATAAGCGCCCGATCCTTGGATCAGCATGCTACCCCAAATTAATATAAAAAAGAATTTGCAGACCATGTTGCCCACCCAAAACGCCTTGCCAATATTGAATAAGATGCGGCCATGATGATTCCGCATAGTGTGTGCCTGAGGGGTCCACACGACCTAGTGAGGTGAGGCTGCCGCCAGCACCATTTGTGTTTTTCTTCGAATTTATCACCAAGGAACTCGAAAACCACTCATGAAGAGTGCGACAGATTCATCTTCTTGTCATGTCGGCCTTCGGTTGAGTATCTGTAGGTTGCGATCATCCCCGGTCAGCAAGTCTGTATCCCTTCCTACAAGGACCGGCAGTGGAGGAAACGTACTTGAGCAGTTTCTCAATCAAGTCAACGTGGGTCATGATCATGCGGCGGCAGCAATACCTCTTGCAGCCAAGGGCGTCCATAGCATCACTGTCGTTAAGAATTTGGTCGAGTCAGCCCTCCAAGTCCTCTGGGATCGTCTCGTAGCTCGGAGCGCAACCCAGCGACATACCCGTCAGACATTCCGCTGTCGATCAAGTTCAGGAAGCGTTCCCAAAGGTCTCCTGTAACCTGCCAGACGAAGTCGGTGTGGTCAGCGGCGGCTCATGCGCAAAATCCGGCGATCATCAGAGCGCTGTACCTTGCCACAGGAGAAGCAGCGGATCGGGATAATCATCTTTGCGGTTGTGGCTGAGCCGTTGATTGAGGTTCCGGGAGCCTTTCGGTAGCCTCGGGTTGGGGACGACGGTTGAAAGTTGAGGTTGGCGACGAGGTTGATATTGTGGCTTTTGGTGATAGAATGGCGCCGTTGCGAGGCGCGTCGGCGGAGCAAAGAGGCGTCGCTCAAATTTTTGGACGGCGCGGCGTGCGGGGCAAAATGATTGGCTAGATTGAATCCCACACCACCGCCGCGCCTTATCGTGAAGCTTATCGGTGGGTTGCAGCTCAAAATTTCTTTGAATCGAGGGTTCAAACGGTGAGGGTTTGGGAGCTGCTACGAAGTGAACCCCAGTACGCCCGCGTTGAGTGCATGGTCACACGAGCCTCTTGTTTACAACTCACAAAGGAATCAGCTGTCTTGCAGGTGATCTCGGGGAGACTGTTGTCTCGCCATAGGTCTAGTTATGGACTCGTCCGTGGTTGAAGACGCGCCTTTGCCCGCCACCATGGCCAAAGGCAAGCGCAAGCGGGACAAGGCCGAGGCCGCCGACAAGATTTCCAAGCGGCAGAAATCGAAATCCAAACTTCGCGAGAGCGTTACCGCAGCGGACGCCGAAGCTACGACTCCCGCGAAAGACACAAGCAATGCGCTGATAAGGATGGGGGTTGAGGAAGACAGCGAGGAGGGGGAGGACCAGGCTCTCGTCCCTGCTACAGCTCTGGCGGCAACTTGGAAGGTTTCAGAGCCCATGGGCGGTCGTCTGGCTGATATCGAGCCGATTTTCAGTCACGATGAGAGGTTAGTCAGTCCGACGGTCTCTCTGTGCAAGGTAGCTAGCTGACACTTGTCTACCCCAGGTACCTCATTCTCGTGTACGAAACTTCAATACAGGTCTACTCCACCGAAGACTCTCTACTCGTCCGGAGGATACCGATTGGAAAGCCGTTACGAAAACGCAGCAAGTCTCATACCAAGCTCAGCGGTCCAGCACGGGTCTTGGCTGCCGCACCATCTATGTTCGAACCCCAGGTCGTATGGATAGCCGACGACTGGCACCACATCTGGAAAGTCAACTGGGAGACGGGAAACGTGGAGCTTCACGCCAAGTCTCCGTTCAAGGTCTCTGCAATGCAGACAATCGACCCGGCAGGTACCAAAGGCCATGAGCTTCTCCTGACCTGTGAGAAGTGCGCCAAGGGAACCTCGCAGCTTGCGATATACACGACAAACTCGAAAAAAACGGAGCGCCAGGAGTTGCAGAGCTGTCCCGGATACATCCACATACTCAAGGCTACATCTGATGGCTGCACGGTTGTGGGGGCTATGGGCAGCAATCTTCTGGTTGCTACCATAAAATTGGACAAGAGCGTGACCGATGCACCAGCCGTGACCAGCGAGTTATACATCATCGATTGCCCTGACGAAATTTGCTCGATTGACGCGAGATTGGTCTCGAGAAAGGCCAAAAAGTCAAAGTCAAAGCAGAATGCCGGCGTGGCCGAGACGAATCTAGTCATCGATATTCTGGTCGGAACCGCGAGGGGTCCTGTTTATTTGTATAGCGACGTTTTGGCGCTCCTTCAAAAGGCTGGTTCAGCCGACAGGATCCAACCAAAGAAGCATCATTGGCATCCTCGAGCTGTGCACAGTGTCAAATGGTCCCTCGACGGTAAGCCGACCGCTCCAGCATGCAAAAGTGCTTCCTTGTACTGATATCTGCGACTTTAGGCGAGTACTTCATTTCAGGTGGCAATGAGAATACCTTGGTGCTGTGGCAGGTTGACACAGGAAGGAGGGAGTATCTTCCACACTTGTCGGCCTGCATTGACAACATAGTTGTCTCCCCCCAGGGTGCCTCCTACGCCGTCACTCTGGATGACAACTCTGCCATGGTACTATCAACATCTGAGATGACGCCAACAACGTACATCTCAGGGCTTCAGTCTCTTGTTCTGAGTGAAAAGAGAAAAAATGACAAGTCGATCCGCCGTGTATGGAAGGCAGTCGATGAGATTGCGAGGCCGCTCACTGCTGCCATCAACCCCAAGCACCCCTCGCGGCTCTATCTGAGTGTCGGCAACGGTCAATCTTCTATGAGCACCGATGTCGCCCCATCTTCTTCTTCTGTTCAAGTGTTTGATTTTTCTACTTTTCAGAGCGTATCCAGGCAACCTCTGGCTCGCACAAACCCTACCGAAAACAACGTCACGCCAAAGGGCTACCCAATTACCGAGCCCTGGATTTCGCACATGTCTTTCTCTCACAACGGAGCCTGGTTGGCTTCGGTCGATGAGTGGCAACCACCGGTCCGCGATTTGGAGCCGATCGCGGAGGACATACGTGCAGCTGAGTCCCTCAGTCAGGACAGGAAGGAAATCCATCTCAAGTTCTGGAAGGTCGATGCCCAAGGCAACGAGCAGATGCCTTTGGTATCGCGGATCGATGAGGCGCACTTTACTACGAGGCCTGAGTCGATCCTGAGCTTGTCAGCCAGCCCGATATCACCTCTGTTTAGCACGGTGGGCGCCGATGGCAGAGTTCGGCTCTGGGCTCCATTTTCGCAGCAGTCCAGCAAGACACCAGGAAATGCTCTGGTGGCCAAGGGACAGTCAAATCATGCCGCAACCGAGACGGTGGAGGGTTGGTCTTGTATCAACGAGATCGCTCTGGCCGCCAACACCAGGATCGCCGAGGTTGACGTGGACTCTGCGGATGAGCCCATACAAGCCAAGCCCTCCGGCGTCTCGACTTTCTCCGACGATGGCTCGACATTGTTCGTAGCCTACGGCCTCCCAGACGAGGTAGTATTGTACATCATTGATGCTTCTTCCGGTGCAATCCGCAACAGAGTGCACCAGCTGGTCGAAGGCGAGATTCGCAGCCTGCAGATACTCGGGGCGTCCCTGATCATGCTGGGCGGCAGCGTAGTCGTCTATGATGTCGTCGAGGATGCAATTAGGTATACTGTCACGCTCGATGACCCGAATTCGGGCACGAAACAACAGATGACACAGGTGGCAGTCGACAAGAAGTCAATGACGTTTGCAGTCGCGGTGCCCGTGTTCCAGAAGCCCCTGAAGCCCAGCTACAAGAAGGGTGTCGTGTCTGAGGTTGCCGTCTTCACGCTCGACACCGACCAGCCAGTCCTCGTGAAGCCTCTGCCGAATCTCGTGATTGCACTGCTCTCCGTTCCTGGCTCTGCGGGATTTTTGGCTGTCGACTCGGCGGCGCAGGTTCTCGCGGTGATTCAAGCGACGGCAACGAACCCACTCGCTGCGCCGCTAGCGGACTTGCAACTGGACAAGGTGCAACAGGTTGAGGAGCAGGACGCCATGGAGGTTGACGAGGAAGACGAGGCCGACAACGACAGGCTGAGGTTGCAGCTCAACGGAGACGGCGACGCTATGGAAGAGGACAACGAGGCGGATGACGTCGAGGACATGGACACGCACAACGTTATCCTGGCACCCGAGAAGTTGGCGCGTATCTTTGACGGAGCTCCCGCCTTTGCGATGCCGCCGATTGAGGATCTTTTCTACCAGGTTTCGGGGCTCATTGCGCCCAGGCCGGTATCCAGCCCCGCTTAAAAGTAAAAACCGGGGCGCACTTCAAAAGTTGTGTGAGGTTCTGGGCTGGGATTTTTTTTTCTTTAAATCGGGTGCACCAGGCGAAGAGCCGTCTTTGCAGGTCCTTGAGCTTGATCCGATGTCGGGGGTTTCTGAGAGCCAGTAGGGATTGCGTGAATGCGGGGAAGGAATGCATGATCACGACCGTCATTACGCCATGTCGTTTAAGTCCCAGAGCATACTCGACTTGTTCAGTTGTATCTACGTCTTTTCTTTTTCTCCGTGCTGGATTGTTCATATCAACTTTGACAGAAATAAAGAGAAATAAAAAAGCATATAATTCTGTTCTGTTCACTGCCGCGCTTTACACCTTGACCAGGTCGACCTGCCACTATCAAGAACCTCCCACACGGTGTCAGCTCGACTTGTGAGGGCCACCTCGGTGGCACAATACAGATCTGTGTCTGCTGAGGTTTTCTCCCCATTGGGGACTAGCTTGGGAGAAAGTGTTGCGAAAACACTTTGGAAACTCCCAATCCACTGCGACTCTAGTAAAAAAAATAAAGGGTTCTCTTCATCACCAGACAAACAATGTCCTTCACATCAGTCCCCATCCTCGACCTCTCCCTCGCCTCCTCGCCAGAGACAAAGCCGGCCTTCCTGGCAGAGCTGCGCTCGGCGCTGATGGAGGTCGGGTTCCTGTACCTGAAGAACGTCGGCGTGCCGGACGAAGTCTTCCGGACCGTCAAGTCCCAGGCGCGGGCCTTCTTCGACCTTCCCGAGCACGAGAAGCTGCGGATCGAGATGCGAAACGCGCCGTCGTTTCTGGGCTACAGCAAACTCTCGGCCGAGGTGACGGCGGGGAAAATAGACCACCGCGAGCAGCTGGACCTCTCGACCGAGCATCCCCTTCCGCCGGCGTCGGCGCCGCGGTACCACAACCTCCTGGCGCCGAACCAGTGGCCGGACGAGGCGGCGCTGCCGGGCTTCAGGAGCACGTTCGAGGCTTACATCAGAGACATGGGCACCGTATCGATGCGCTTCACGTCGCTGGTGGCCGAGGCCATCGGTCTGCCCGCCACGGCGTTCGACCGGTACTTTGAGCGCGAGGAGAGGGACCGGCAGCACAAGCTCAAGATAGTAAAGTACCCAGACGCCGGGGAGCTCGGAAGCGGAGGTGACGACGTCGACGGCGCCGGCACGCGGCAGGGCGTGGGTCCGCACAAGGACAGCATGTACACAAGCTACCTGCTCCAGGCCAGCGGGCACCGCGGGCTGCAAGTGCAGAACCTGAAGGGCGAGTGGATCGACTGCCCGCCCGTCGAGGACACGCTGGTTGTAGCCATCGGGCAGGGGATGGAGGCGCTGACGGGTGGCGTTTGCGCCAGCACGACTCACCGCGTGCTGTCACCCGCGGCGGGACAGGGCGCGCGCTACTCGATCCCGTTCTTCCAGGGGGTCAGGCTCGACACCGAGTTCGAGGAGCTCGAGGCGGCGGGGCTCGGGAGGATGGTTCCCGAGGACGTGCGGGAGCAGAGACGGAGGGTGCTGCTCGAGGGGAGCGGGCAGCGGCTGGACGACGTCGAATTCACTTTTAGGACCGGGGGAGTCGCTAGAACGCTGGGAGAGGCCACGCTGCGGAACAGAGTCAAGAGCCACCCGGACGTGGGGGAGAGGTGGTATCCCGATATTCTGGAGAGCATCAGGGAGGAGCAGAGGATTACGGGGAGGCAGGGGGCGGGGACGAGCGTCGCGCCGGGGGTTGAAAAACTCAAGGGGGCTGCTTGAGGGAATGAGTGTTGAGGTTTGGACGGGAGCGAACATTTTAAATGGACGCAGGCGAAAGGCGAATTCTTGAAAACCTTGGTCCCAGGTCGTGAATTCGTTTTGTTCCTGTTCCTCATATCAGCCCAAGCAGCATGTCACTCAACCTTGCCAAATGAACCCCCTGAACAAACCCCTCGCTCCCAAACACCGACAAACGCTTTCCTCGTGACCCCTTATTGTGTATTGCATAGAAAGGGAAACAGGAGAATCTATTTGCCATATGTAGGGAAACAGTCGGCAATGGTCTTGCTGTGCTTGTTTTGGGCGTGCTCGGTCAATCTATCGAATCGCGCCAGGGGAGAGGGGGTGTCAGTGACATGGATGGCATGGCATTCGAGTGTGAGGCGTGAGTAACGCAGGAGGGTGGGTGGGTGTCGTACTGCGGCTCGCGCGTAGTCATCAGGAAGGTCGACTTGCAGACCTCGCACTGAATGTTTTTGGCGTTTTCGTTCTGGAAGAGGGTTGAAACCGGGCCGTGTTAGTTGTGTTTGTGCGGTGATGGTCCGTCGGTGGCTGGCCGAATGATCGGCTAGCTCGACCGCGCGCGCCATTGTTTTGTACGGACGGAGGGACGACATACGACTTTGAGCTGGGATTTCGCGGTACCCTTTGAGTCTTTGGCGTTGCGCTCACGCTTCTGCTGTGCTCGTGCGCCCTGTGGTTCTGTCGTCAGCTTGGAAAGGGGGTATGAGGGCGGGGCAGGCGCCTGGGGAGTTTTTGGGAGTTTGGAGGAGGTTGTAGCATACGTTACCCATTTTCGCGAGCTGTAGTTGTTGTTGATGAAGGGAAACAAGTGCTGTTGAGGAAACTTATCGTGGGCCGGGATTTGGCTGGCTAAGCTGTGCGTGCTAGAGGTTGTTGTTTAAAGGCTGGGCGGTGCGTTAAGTTATATTGATGGAAATGGAAGAAAAATAAGTAACAAAGCGTCGCGACTGTCTTCCATTTCACGGGGTCTGATCGACCTTTTTTTCAGTGGGCCGATAGCGGCTGACAGTGGGATGGCTTGGATCTAGCCTAGACTGGGCTAGTCCAGACTAGGCAGGCCCCTGACCCTTGCCCGGCTTTCCGAGTGATCTCCAAGCTGTGCACAGTATGTACTGTAGAATGAATGGCAAGCAAGTGCGGCCGTTGAAAGCTAATTAGCGATTGCATGCGTCGAGATCAGATGTGCTCGTCCTAGTGTCGTCATCGCGCTTTCCTAAAAGTAACCCAGACGCTTCTTGAAGACCCTAAACACCCAGACAAACAAAACAGCAATAAACATCTCAATATCAAGCTGCATCCCAAGAAAGAAGAAAAGAAAAAAAAAGAAAGGTAACAGAAAAGAGACAAACAAGGGCTCAACTATCGCTCATTAGGGCAACCACCTACCTCGGGTAGGAAAGCTTATGCTTTTTTTTGGAACGGGAAATCGTGCAATATACCGCCCACGAAACCCTTCCAGCAAAGCAGCCAGCCATGGACGCTCATGGCTACAACGTCGTCTCGCCCGATGATATCACAAAGGCAGAGTTCGAAAAGGCCTGCAGGGAGTACTCTGCCCTGATCCAGGTCATATCAGAGACCAAAGCCAGTTCGTATACTCCCATCCCCGACGGTCGATGATGATCTTGTTTCCGACCATCTTTTCACTGGAATGCTTGAAGTTGCTCCTCAACTGCATCCTGACCAAGCTCTCGCAGCCCTCACAAGGTTCAAATCCGCCCAAAAGACCTTGGCGGAGCTGGACAAGTGGCGCTATGAGTCGGCCCCGAAGGAATACGACGGGAAGCCCACCATCAGGTACGAGCACGTCCAGCAGCTCGTCGAATGGAAGCTCCGCCACGGCAAGTTCAGGCCCATGATCCAAAAGTACATCGACTCCAATGACCCCGTCGCCGTTGAAGTCGCCATCAGCGGCGGCCTGACCATCTACCGCGACACCAGGGACGCGTCCGCTGGCATGGCCGAGATCGCTAAGCATGTCAAGGGCATGGGTCCCGCCACGGCCTCGCTGATGCTGTCCGTCCTGGACCCCGAGAGGGTCGTCTTCTTCAGCGACGAGGCCTACCTGTGGCTGTGCTGCGACTACGCCAACCCGTCCGCGTCCAAGATCAAGTACACCATGCGCGAGTACCAGAACCTCGACCGCGCCGCCCGCCTGCTGGCCTCCCGGCTGGGGGTGCGCGCCGTCGACGTCGAGCAGGCCGCCTTCGTGCTCATGCACAAGCAGTACGCGTCCGTCCGGCAGGCCGCGGCGCCCCTGACCCACGCGTCCTTGGCGTCCACCACGGCGACGCCGCCCCGCAGCAAGCGCGGCCGTCCCTCGGACACCATCGCGAAGCTGCACATGGACAGGGACGTTGTCGCGCACGATAAGATCGGGCTCTCGACGGGCGAGAGCGACGACGGAAGGACGACCGTAAGTAGGTCCAAGGTCCCGAGGACCGCCTCGCGCGCAACGGCATTCAGTAGGCCTAGGCCCGACGGCAGCTGGACCTCGCCACGAGTCGAGCTGGCGGCGCTGAAGAGCCTGTCGACCGGCTCGGATAGGCCGACGGCTCCAAATGACGGATATCATAGTCGCGATGCTGATTTTGAAATCAAGACCGAGGTCGACATATCCATGGCGGACGCGCCGCCGGTTTTGAAGCCAAGGCCAACAGCAGACACCGGAAAGCCGCCACTGCCCCCGGGCAGGGGGGACAAGAAGAGAAAGATTCAAATCGCGGAGCCGGAGCAGCCCACGCGACGGTCCACTCGGCTCAAAAAGGCTTGATGAGGCGGGATAGCCTGGTGGAGGGCTGTCGACGGCTCAGGAGGAGAGCGAGGCAGACCCAAGAAGGGGCTTTTGCATTTTAGGCTCACCAAGGTGCACCGCCAGCTGGAGGTGTCTTGTGTGTTTTTTCATATTTCTTTTCTTGCCCACACTCGTGGTGTTACCAAAACAACAATATCGCGGAGCATTTCATGAAGCGCAGGAGTTTCCCGCTGGCTTGGTTGGCTTTTCACTGTTTCATCACTTAATGTTTCAATATACTACAAAGGTCTAGGGTATTTGTTGTTGATGCTGTTAACAGGACCAAAGGACCGTGAAAAATGGATTCACGATCACAGAAAAGGGCCGCGGTTGTTTGAAAAAAGAAAAGCCATGAGGAGGAGAAAAAGCCCGCCGTGAAAAAAATACCCCCTACTCGCATCACATCACGTCCTGACCACCCCCCTTGTACATCCAACTGGCCGGGTCGAAAAACACCTCGACGCTGACGAGGTCAAACGTGCCAATGGCAGCGCTGATGTCGTGCCAGCCCTCGAGACCCTGCACGCCACCGAGGTCGGTGGCGTCCGTCTCCTCGTGCAGGTCCCAGCTACCGTCTAGCCTGCCGTTGCGCGTGAAGAAGACGTCGACCTTCGCGCGGGGGGCGCCAGCGGCACCACCACCGCCACTCCTGAACCTCATCCCCAACCCGATCCGCTCGCCACGCCTGAACGGGGCCGTGAAGCTGCACCCGCCAGCCAGGTCGTTGGTGTACCGGTGCCCGTCGTCGCCGTGCACGGCCAGGCTGGCGCGGTGCCAACCCGGCAGCCTGAAGGGCGGGTAAGGCAAGGCTGCGAATCCGATGGCCAGGGAGGTCTCGTCCGCGCGGCTGTCCGGTCTGATCTGGACCTCGTAGTAGACGACCGTCGTGTTTGTATTTGTGTGCGTGGTCATTTTGCTGTTTTTGTCACTGCTTCTGCTGCTGCTGCTAGTGTTGTTGTCGGTAGCTGCGGCGCAGTACAGCGGCGGGTAAGCGAGGACGGTGGCGTCCCTACAGCGCCGGTCGGCGGTCCTCAGCTCCCAGTGTCCCGCGGACAGCCAGCGCACGGAGCCGCGGAAGTTGGCGGGCTGCATGAGGCGCGGGTTGTGGGCCTCGTGCGCCGCGGCCGACGCAGGGTCCAGGACGATGGGCGGCCAACAGAGCGGGTGCGACGCGCACCAGGTCTCGCCCGCCTCCATCTCGAACTCGGTCGAGTTGTTGGCGGGCGATATGTCGTGGTGCGAGAAAATGTCGGGCGGGGGCGGGAAGAGGGACGTGTCGGGCACGGCGGCCTGCCAGTCGTGCTGCTGCTGCTGGGCTTGGAGAGGGGGTGGGTTGGTGTAGTCT
>JASAOQ010002883.1:0-11632 GCA_031306065.1 Pseudopyricularia cyperi | reverse complement strand
ATTAATATCTAACCAGAGACCATAAGCTGAGCCCCAGGGATGCTGACTGTGTGTTGAACTAGACTAGTCTAATAATTAAGGCACTGTAAATGCGGCAGACTGAAAGGTTGCTGCTTTCGTAGGAAAAGCCCTGTCGGGACGAATAATCACCTCAGGCTGAACGTAAACATCACACCCTTTCGCCATTCACGCCCTCGCTGGATACCTACTTAACTTTGCGTAGCGATCCCTCAACACCTACTCATCTATATTCACTGCGTACGAGCAGCATGCCCGAGTGCATGCCTTTGCAACTGCTACTGCCATCCGTCTCTGATCTCGGCCGAGCGCAGACCCTCTCCGAACTGACCGCCAAATACCAAGCGGAAGCTCCGAGCCGGAGTCATGGCGACTTTACAAACACTATCGGCGCCGCCCTTTGCAGCCGCATCGACGTCACCAAAGCGGAAGCGCGATCAGCTGTCGGTCGACGACAGGCCGCAAACCCCGATTTTGCAGCGCTCCACCTCCAAATTCTCCTTTGAGCTCCCGGCGCAGGACGGCGAGGATGGCGGCAGCAGCCCGCGGTCCAAGGTCGCCCGCAAGTTCCAGGGTCTTGCCGTCGCCGACAACGGACCTTTGAGTTCGCCGTCGGCAAACTCCGAGACTCACGGCGAGTCAGCATCTGCGAAGCCTTCGGTGAGCTCCATTTTTGGAAGCGGCAGCGATATGGACTATGAGTCGGCTGGGCGGGAGGACGGCGACGGGCCGGCCATGCGCAAGCGATTGAAGCTGCCGGATGCTGCGGAAACCACGCCGCGCAGGCACGGCGCCGCACCGACCGGCAATTCGATGCTCCCCACTACGAGCACGTTTGCTCCCAATTTCAGCAGTCCCCCGGAGTCAAGCCCCGGCACCAAGGACTCTGTGGCGGCCTGCACACCCACCACCACTATCACCACCGCCACCACCAAAACGTATCCGCGCAAAGCCGGTGACGACATCCCACACAAACCACCCGGTGCCAGGTTCCGCCGTAAAGGAGCCGGTACTCCGCCCCTCGTCGCTGCCAAAACCAGCGCCGACGGGAACGACGCGGACTCGGGGATGGACGTGGTGGATCCCGTGCGCGCGGCCTTGACTTGGCGCGAGGACGAGATCACCGTCTACGACCCCAACGATGCCGACGACGACGGCACCGGGATCAACGGGATCGGGTTTCGCCCCACGGCTGCCGTCGCCCATTCCCGGTCCATGAAGCGGCGCCAGCAGCTCGCCGAGTACAAGAAGCGGGAAGAGCGCGAGGCGAGGGCCTGGAGGACCCTGCGTAGGAGAGCGAGTCCCAGACAGGACGGCGGGGCGGCGAAAGTGCCGGAAGGCGATGCGCAACCTACGCCCGCGCCGCCCTTGGAGCCGCCGGCGAGGAAGGTCCGGTTTACCGACTTTGAGCCCACGGTGGTGATAACGACATGACACGATATACACGAAATGGTTTGGGGTTTGGGCGTTCGAAGGCACACGGGACATGGGACTTTGCGACTGATTAACAAAGCCGCGCTTTGTTAAGTGGGCGAGAACTGTCTTTCTTCTTGTTGGTTTTCCTTGTTCTGTAAATTGTCTTGATATCAACTCATGATGGCTTTGGAAATTGGCGCTTGCTTCGTTTGATACACATGATAAACATTTCTCGCTTGTAGACTCCTTTTTTAGCTACCAGAATTTGAGCATAGCACACGCATAGCAAATATCGAGCTACCCTCAAAAGACAATTTTATACCCATATGCAACATTGGCACCAAAGAAATGAACCTCCTCGGCATGTCCACCATATACTTACATATACTGTCACAATAAACGTTACATCCCTTCCGCTACCCAGACATGTGCGCGCCGCTTCAAGTCGCTTTCGTTACCATATCTTGTACCAGCTCTTCTGTGCTGCTAACCTCGCCGCCTCGGCCTCCTCCTCTGCCTTCTTCTTGGCCTCTTGTTTCGCTTTCGCATCGGCCGCTCTTTGCGTGTACACCTCGACTGTCCTCTTCATGTTTTCCCGCTGTAGCCTGCGGTTGTACTGGCAGTACTCGTAGGAGCCGGTCGCGGCGAGGACGAAGGCTCCCACAGCCCAGTTTGCGGATTTCGGTATCGGGGCTGTAGAACGGGGGGGTTGCCCGGATGTTGGTTAGCTCGGCATGTAACGCCCGAGACTTGAAGAAAAGCCGCATAAGGTTTCCTCCCAGGCAGGGTTTTTTTTTGGTGTACTGAGTCCGCACCTCCAGTGACGTAGCGCAGCCCGCCGACGACAGCGCCGCCGGCTATGCCCTGCAGGAAGCCGTCCCGCGAGCAGGGCGCCTGGTGGACCTTGAGGAAGTCGTCGGCCGCGATCGTCTTGACCACCTCCCCCACGCTCGCGTTCGGGCTGCCCGCACGCGCCCTGATCTCCGCCCGCCGCTTGTCCTCCTCCTGCAGCGCCCTGACCTGCTCGGGGGACGGGGCGCCCTGGAACTGCTGCTGCTGCCACGGCGGGGCGGCGGTGGGGGCCGGGTTGTTGGACCCCGGGGGCTGGGCTGGTGCCGCTGGGCCTGGTATTATGTTCATCGGGGCGGGAGCCATAGTTTTGGGGTGAATTGCGTGGCGTGGTTTGGGTTGTGGTGTGGTGAGTGTGTCTCGAGGAGCACGGCTTGGGGTTGAAGCTTTGAGCTATACCTGAGGTCTTTAGAGGGTTCGGGTTACGGGCATGGATACACGAACATTGGAAATCGATGCAGGGGTTTAAGTGGTTGTGGCCCGTGCGGTGCTCCGTTGCCCGCTTCCAGGCCTCTCTTGTCGCGTCCGGAACCGCGTCTTGGTGGAAAACGCGGTTACGATGTCGGTTCAGAATGCTGGACTCGAGGGAAACATAGACCCCACCGTTTCCACGCAGAAAACACCACACTATACCACACCCTCGAGCACAAGAAGACGTTACATTACTTAGGGGTGCTCAAGTTGCGAATTCTCAAGACGTCTTCATCCTCTCTGTCGCCGAATTGACTGCATCAAGTGGCCCTCCTTTCCAGGTAGTCTTGGGCTCTCGCCCCAAATCCCAAGACTTTGCGAGAAACGCCGGCAAGTTTCGCCACGGCATCAACATACATAAGCACCAGCAATGCCCAACACATCGTTAAGAAAGCCGCAAAGGGTGTACCGTGGCGGTCCCCGCAAGGTGGCCTTCCATGGCGGCTCATCGCGCGGCGGCCGCGGCGGCGCCCGCACCTTCGCCGCGGCCCCGGGCCGAAACGAGGCGACCTCGACGGACGAGAAGTGGGAGCGGGTCAAGCTCGCACACGACATCGATGAGGAGATGGGCTTCGGGCGGTACGACGCCGGTCGCAAGCGCGAGGGCTGGCTCGTCAACGTGCAGCCCACCAGCATCGAGGACGAGCGCGTGCCGGGCGGAGGCGGCCGGTCCGCGCTCGACTGCTACTTCATCGAGGAGGACGGCGGCACCTTCAAGGCGACGGTGACGTACGATCCTTACTTTCTGGTGGCGGTGCGCAAGGGCCACGAGGGTGAGGTCGAGGAGTGGTGCAAGCGCGCGCCCGGCGGCGGGGTGGTGAAGAAGGTCCGCCGCGTCGAGAAGGAAGACTTGCAGATGCCCAACCACCTACTCGGGTATAGGCGAACGTTCTTGGAGTTGAGCTTTGCCAACGTGCAGAATCTCCTGGCCGCGAGAAAGGACATCATGCCCATCGCGGAGAGGAACAAGAAGAACATGGATGCGATGGACACATACGCTGAGGTGGCCGCGTGAGTTTTTTTCCCCCTCCGTTCTTTGTTGACTGATTTAGGATGCACTTTGCTGATAATGATGGGGCAATCCGATCGCAGTACAAACGGTGACTTTGACCTGTTTGATGACGATTTACGAAATGACGAGAAACGACTTAATGCCTCTTTTGCCGATGCCAGCGATTTTATTGTCGATATACGAGAATATGACGTACCTTATCACGTCAGAGTAATGATTGATCTAAGTAAGTCCGGTATGGCTTGCAACATATGGAAACGTTGGCTCACAAGCGACCAGATATTCGAGTGGGAAAGTGGTATTGGGTTGAAGCCAAACATGGAGTGACTTCGATCGTTTGCAACGAGGAACACCTGGTGATGGCGGATCCGGTCGTCATGGCCTATGATATCGAAACTACGAAACTTCCCCTGAAATTTCCAGACGCCACCATTGATCAAGTCATGATGGTGTCTTACATGATCGATGGCCAAGGTTTCCTCATCACGAATCGGGAGGTCATCTCAGAGGATATTGCAGACTTTGAGTACACCCCGAAACCAGAGTACCCCGGTCCCTTCATGATCTTTAACGAGCCGGACGAGAAAGCTCTGCTGGAGAGGTTTTTCTTACACATCAAAGAGGCACGGCCGACCGTGATTGCCACATACAACGGCGACTTCTTCGATTGGCCGTTTGTCGACGCCAGGGCGAGCTTCAACGGCATCGATATGTACAGGGAAATAGGCTGGAGGAAGGACACGGACGACCAGTACAAATGCAACTACTCGGTGCACATGGACTGCTTCCATTGGGTCAACCGTGACAGTTACCTCCCGCAGGGCAGCAGAGGTCTCAAGGCCGTCACGGTCGCCAAGCTCGGCTACGACCCTGACGAACTCGATCCGGAACTGATGACGCCGTACGCTCAGGAAAGGCCACAGACGCTCGCCGAGTACTCAGTTTCCGATGCGGTGGCGACGTACTACTTGTACATGAAATATGTGCATCCTTTCATCTTTTCGCTTTGCACCATTCTGCCCCTGGGACCAGACGACACATTGAGGAAGGGGACAGGAACACTGTGCGAGATGTTGCTGATGGTCCAGGCGTATCAACAAAACATTGTGCTGCCAAACAAGCACGTGTCCCCAAAGGAAGCGTTTTGGGAAGGCCACCTGTTGGACTCGGAGACGTACGTCGGTGGACACGTCGAAAGTATTGAGGCTGGAGTCTTCCGGGCGGATATACCTGTCAACTTTGCGGTGGATCCGTCTGCCTGCGACGAGCTGATACGGGACTTGGACGCCGCGCTGAGATTCAGTATCGAGGTCGAAGAGAAAAAGGAC
Source organism: Pseudopyricularia cyperi (assembly GCA_031306065.1). Taxonomy (NCBI): domain Eukaryota; kingdom Fungi; phylum Ascomycota; class Sordariomycetes; order Magnaporthales; family Pyriculariaceae; genus Pseudopyricularia; species Pseudopyricularia cyperi. Next base: position 6,538 of record JASAOQ010002883.1, on the reverse strand, counting down.
TTTAACGACGTGACAAACTACGACGAAATCAGGGAACAGATCAAGGCCAAGTTGCTAGCACTCAGGGATACGCCCAACAGGCATGAGAGACCGCTGATTTACCACTTGGATGTAGCGTCCATGTACCCGAACATCATGACGACGAACCGACTCCAGCCAGACTCGATGATTTCGGAAGCAGACTGCGCGGCGTGCGACTTCAATCGGCCTGGGAAAACTTGCGACAGAAGACTGCCGTGGGCCTGGAGAGGAGAGTACCTGCCAGCAAAGCGAGACGAGTACAACATGATCAGGAACGCCCTGGAGAACGAAAAGTTCCCGGGCAAGTGGCCAAACTCGCCGATGAGGACGTTTCAAGACCTTTCGCCGGATGAGCAAGCCGGCCTGATCCGGAAGCGGTTGCAACTTTACTCGCAGAAGGTCTATCACAAGATCCACGACTCCACCACAATAGTCCGCGAAGCGATCATCTGCCAGCGAGAAAATCCCTTCTATATCAACACCGTGCGCGACTTTCGAGATCGTCGATACGACTACAAAGGCAAAGCAAAAGTGTGGAAGGGCAAGACGGATGCCTTGAAGTCGTCAGGAGCCTCTGGCACTGAGATCGATGCGGCCAAGAAAATGATCATCTTGTTTGACTCGCTCCAGCTGGCGCACAAGGTCATTTTGAACTCATTCTACGGCTACGTCATGAGGAAGGGCTCGAGGTGGTACTCCATGGAGATGGCTGGCGTGACGTGTCTGACCGGAGCCACCATTATCCAGCTTGCCAAGGAGCTCGTGGAGAGACTGGGGCGGCCTCTGGAGCTGGACACGGATGGTATCTGGTGCATGCTCCCTGCTACGTTCCCCGAGAACTTTGCGTTCAAGCTCAAGAACGGCAAGAAGCTTGCCATCTCGTACCCTTGCGTCATGTTGAACCACCTCGTCCACGCAAAGTTCACAAATCACCAGTACCAAACGCTGGTCGATACCAAGACCTTCAAGTACGAGACGCACAGCGACAACTCTATCTTCTTCGAGGTCGACGGCCCGTACAAGGCCATGGTGCTGCCGACGTCCAAGGAGGAGGACAAGAATTTGAAGAAGCGTTATGCTGTTTTCAACGATGACGGCAGCCTTGCGGAGCTCAAAGGATTCGAGGTCAAGCGGAGAGGTGAACTAAAGCTCATCAAGATTTTCCAGCAGCAAATTTTCAAGTTCTTCCTCGAAGGCACTACGCTGTCCGAATGCTACGAGGCCGTGGCCAAGGTCGCAAACAGATGGCTGGATGTACTTCATAGCAAGGGGACCACCCTGGCCGACGAGGAGCTCATGGACCTCATTTCGGAGAACCGAAGCATGAGCAAGACGCTGGAGGAGTACGGCAGTCAAAAGTCGACATCGATCACGACGGCAAAACGATTGGCCGATTTCCTCGGCGAGCAGATGGTCAAGGACAAGGGACTCAACTGCAAGTTCATCATCTGCGCACGGCCAAAGGGTGCCCCCGTCACGGAAAGAGCTGTGCCTGTCGCCATCTTCTCAGCCGACGAGGACACCAAGCGTTTGTATCTGAAGAAATGGCTCAAGGAAGAGCCTCAAGACACAGATCCTAGGGCTCTGCTCGACTGGGACTACTACATGGAACGTCTAGGTTCGGTCATTCAGAAGCTCATCACTATCCCGGCGGCGTTACAAAAGGTCCGGAATCCGGTTCCGCGAGTACCGCACCCCGAATGGCTCCAGCGCAGGATCAACGCCAAGGACGACAAGATGAAGCAGAAGAAGATGACGGACATGTTTGGCTCGAAAAAGCCACTGGAGGATATAACTAACATCAGTTCCTCCCGGCTGAACGACCTGGAGGATTTTGGAAACAAGCTGCTGCAACCCAAAACAGTAGACGCCGCCATCAATGCCAGCCAGAAAGCGTCGAGCTCGCAAAAGAGGAAAGAGCCGGAGCCAGCTGTGTCGGCCGATCCCTTTGCTGCTTTGCCCAAGATCATGCCGAGCCCTTCAGAAGACTACCCAGCATTCTTGCAGTACCAGAAGCTGAAGTGGAAGCTGCAGAAGCAAGCAAGGATTCGACGGAGGCATCTGTTCGGCGACCGCCGCGGCAATGCAAACAACAACATCCAGCAGACTTTCCGGAACCAGGCCGAGATCACATTCCGAAGCACGTGGCAACTGTTGCAGCTCAAGATGACCGACAACCCGGGTGTCGTGTCGGCATATGTACTGATCGACAACAAAGTCCATTCGGTCAAGATCAAGGTGCCGCGCCAGGTGTTTCTGAATCTCAAGGGCAGAGATCTGCCGGATGTGGAGGTCGAGGGCTGCCAGGTGGAACAAGTCAGCCACACACTTCCAAACGGCCACTCGTCCGTCCACCTTTTCAAACTCATCGTTGATGAAGATGTGTACTTTGCCGAGTCGGAAAAGTTCTCGCTCTTGTTCAACCACCCGAGCGTTGAAGGAGTGTACGAGACGCAGGTCCCTCTCAACATGCGCGCAGTTCTTCAGCTTGGAAACCTCTGTACCATCGACGAGAGCCAGCCGGGTGTTTTGGGCAAGGGACTGGACCAGGGCTTCGAGCTTCCCAGTCTGAAGAGGCCACTGAAGCCGCAGCCATATCTGGATTCTGCAAAGATGGCGTACATTTACATCTCGCACATCAGCGCAGGTGAGCGGCAGATATTCGGGATATTCTCGTCCAAGACGGACTACGCTCAGGTCGTGATCCTCAGCAAGAGCAGAGACGGCGGTCAAGACATGCCCAACATCACAAGGCTGTACCTGGACCTGCTGGCCAAGCGCAAGGGCGAAGAGGCCACCACGGCCGAATCGACGTGGCAGGATTGCTTCGAGTACCAGGATCGCATCTCGTTCAAGACGACACAGGTGACAACGCACAGGAAGGCATTCCTCGAGATCAGCGACATGGTCAAGAAGATGCGCAAGGATGAGTCTAGCCCCATCATGATGGTTATTCAGTCGTCCCAGAGAAACATGCTGCTGCACGATATCCCGATTCTGCAGGAGTTCCCCGTTTTGCCTCTCAAGTTCGACCCTGCCGACAGCTCCCTCCCTCCTCTGGGCTGGCAGTCCGTCGTGGCAAGACGGCTCGTCAACCACTACCTCGGCCTGGGGTCCTGGATCCTACACCTGACTGCCCTGGCAAGGTACGGTGACATTCCGCTGTGCAACCTCGAAAGAGACGATCCTCGGTTCCTGATCGACGTGGCGTACGCCCGGCGCTTGCAGGCGAACAACGTGGTCTTGTGGTGGTCGCCAGGCCCACGACCTGACCATGCTGGCTACGAAAAGGACGACGTCGCGGGGCCCCTGGACGTCGTGCAGATGCCGTCGATCAACAACCCTGGGACTTTTGCATCCGTCTGCATAGACATAGAAGTGCGCAATCTGGCCATCAACACCATCCTCACCTCGTCTCTCATCAACGAGCTCGAGGGTGCCGATTCCATTTCGTTCAACCCTGCCGCCGACGCCACGGGCGACGGTGCCTGCGAGATCCTCCAGTCCGAGAACGCCTTTGCCAACGCCGGCGTCCAGGTCCTGCGGGAGTTGGTCAAGAGCTGGTGGGCCGAGGCGTGCCGTGGCAGCACCATGGCGGACGTCATGGTGCAGCACCTGGTGCGGTGGGTGGAAAGCCCGGATTCTTTCCTGTACGATCGTGCTCTGCACTACTACGTGCAGATTATGTCGCGCAAGGCATTTCAGCAGCTCATGTCGGATTTCCGACGCGTCGGCTCGCAGGTCATTTTCGCAAGCGCCAACAGGCTGCTCCTGCAGACGACGAAGGGCGAGGTGGGCAACGCGTACGCCTACAGCCAGTACATCATCAAGAGCATCAAGAGCAAGCCACTGTTTCACTTCATTGACCTCGAGATCAAAGAGTACTGGGATTACCTTGTCTGGTACGACCAGTTCAACTATGGCGGCAAGGCGTGCCAGGAGGTTGTCGAGGCCGAGACCCAGAACCTGGATACCATCATGCACTGGCAGATGGCAACCTTTTTGCCCCGCAGGCTACAGCCCGTGTTCAAGGATTGGGTCATTGAGTTCATCCAGCTGATGCACTCACACAAACGCCCTACCGCCGTCGAGGGCTCAACGCCGCGCGCGACCCAGCTGCTCGTTCGAAGCTTCAGCGGCCTCGCCGAGGACGCCGAGGGCCAGATCATCCTGGGCAAGGTGTTTGAGCGCCCCCTAAAGAAGGAGATCGCGGGCCTGATCGCGGCCCAGAAGCGAGAGCTCCTACACCCGGAGCTTGCAGTTGATTACGACTTCCCGGTCCTCCCGGGGAGCCACCTGACGAACCTGGACGCCAGCACCGCCGTGCTGGAACTGGTCAAGATGCTGATGCAGGTGCTGAGCCTGGACAAGAACATCGCGCTCGAGGCGCGGCTGCTGCGCAAGGAGCTCCTGGCGATGCTGGACGTGCGCGAGTTCGGCAAGGAGGCCGCTTTTCAGAATCCGTCTGAGAGCCTGAGGCTGCCACAGGTGTCTTGCGACAGCTGCACTTTTGCGCGGGACCTAGACCTGTGCCGGGACGAGGACCTACTGCCGCCGGCCGGCGGCGAGGGTTCGACGCAGCAGCAGAGGCCGTGGCAGTGCTTCTTTTGTGAGGCAGAGTACGACCGCAACGCGCTCGAGGAACTGCTGCTCGCGCAGGTGGAGGCGGCGGTCGTCGAGTGGACAACGCAAGACCTCAAGTGCGTCAAGTGCGGCGCGCTCCGGGTCAACGAGTTCATGGAGCACTGCACGTGCAGCGGGGACTGGGTCGCGACGGTGAAGCGGGACGAGGCGGTGCGGCGGATGAAGGTGTACCGGAACGTGGCCAAGTTTTACGGGTTGAGGATGCTGGAGGATGTTGTCGGCGGCTTGTTTTCTGCGATATAAAAACAGAAGAGTGTTTTTTTTTTTTTTTGGTCTCTTTTTGTTTCTACATACTAAATTCGAGGTAGGCAGGCGTTTACGGTGGGATGGTCTTATGTATATATTTTCATGGTCGACTTGATGGACCATTCGTCTTTTCGACTGTAATGGAATGTAATATATGCGCTACTTTTGGCGATAAGGTCTATTGCTGCCAGGTGCACTTGCGAGCGACACGATGAGATGACTCCAGGCAGATAACTACCTAAGTACATGATCTATCTTACCGGCAGGAAAAGTCCTGCTTGAGGACATTAGTGAATCGACCATGGAAGCCACAGAGCAGCGCGAGCATCCCGGACCGTTGCAGTCAGCAGTCAGGGGCATTTTGAGTGTGCAAGAGCCAGAACTTGCGGCCGATATGTGTATTTTTTGAAGCAAAGCACCAGTCGAGAAAAGAAGGGGGGTTCTGGGGGATAATGACTGTTGCATGAATGGTGGCTGAGGCCGAGGCTTTTGATAGCGTCAAAAATGCTCCAAAGAAAAAGGTCTTGAGGGAATCTGGAGAAGAAAGCAGAAACAGTAAGCAAAAGCACGAGGCCGAACTAGGCAGGCCAAGATGATGGACCAAGATCGGCAAGATACAAGTGGTTTATTAGTGGTCTGTCCCTGGAAAATCTGCAGTACGCCCCGTATACAAAAAAACGTCCTTGTGTGCGGTACCTTTCTTGTTTCCTCGTCAAAGGCCGGTTTCTTCTGGCCTCCCTTTCGGTTCTTCAGGCCGAGACAAGCATTCTGTTTCCAGGGAACAGCCTGCAGTCCAGTCTCTCAGGGGTAATGGGCATAATGGGGAGTTCAAGAGGGTGGGCACACTCAACGCTGTGCAGCCAGACGTGAAAAAGAAGCTACCAAAACAGGGCGGGCTAAGCCTCGGAAACGATGGTGTCGCTCACGAATGAGTTTTTGGTGGTCATGCCATAAAACATCGACGCCCATGTTGTTTCTTGGCGTCCAGAACTGGCAGAGATGGACGAGGTACAAAGAGGGTGGACGGTGCAATGCTATTTGCCATGTTGTGGGATATTGGAACCAGTGTCTTTTACTGTCCATATAGAGCCATCGATGAAAAGCTCAACGAGAAGTCCTATATATACACTTCAGTTTCCAAACTACCTAGGCAATTTCCATTTGTTCAGCTCCCAAACAAACAAAAAACCACATCACCTCCAGCAGAACCACCCAAAGAAGAACCCACCAACCAAAAACCATGCAGCTCATCACGGCAATCATCCTCGCCCTCGCGGCCCTGATAGCCGCCGCGCCCCTGCCCTCGCCGCTGCCCTCCCCCCTGGACAACGCAGAAGCGGACGGCATGGTCAGCATCGCCGTGATCCCGACCGAGTGCGAGGGCCTCAAGGACCTCAGAATGAGCTGCGGGCCCCGGGGCGTCCAGCAGTGCAACTACACCGACGCGTCCGGCAGGTCCGCCTCCCGGCAGACGACCACGGTCTGCGGCCCCGATGCTGACGCCAGGATGATGTGGTCGCCGCCTGCGGATGTTGAAGCTTGACGGCGGCGACGGAGCATGACGAGGCTTGATGTAACGGGGGTGGGCGAGTCGGATCTCGTCAGGCGGGGGGGGGGGGGGGGGGGT
>JASAOQ010002878.1:0-43216 GCA_031306065.1 Pseudopyricularia cyperi | reverse complement strand
TTTTTTTTTTTTTTTTTTTTCTTTCTTTCTTTTGGAGCCGCAGCCAAAAAATGGGTGCTTCACTGTTGAGGAAGACGAGGAAAAACAAAAAAAAAATTGCTAATGCGAAACCGTTTCCATTCAGGTGCTGCAGCAGCCGCCGATGCAGCCGCTGATGCTACCCCTCCTCCTCCTCCTCCTCCTCCTCCTCCTCCTACTGCAGGCAACGGAACCGCAGCCGCCGACCCTGCAGCCGACGGGAAAAAGAAGAAGAAGAAGGCCGCTGCGGACACCACTTCCGGCGCGGGTGCCGGTGAGGCTGCGGCGCCCGAGGCCAGCCAGCCTGCCGGTGAGGCGACTGGCGACGAGACTGCAGTGGCGGAGAGGTCGCTCGGGAACCCCAACCGCTTGAAGTCGAGCAAGTTGATGGCGCGCCGGTAAGCGGAGCCCCGGATGCACGGGGGGCTGCCAGTCGGCGGATCTTCAAAGGGTCAGCAGGGATAGACTCTTGGCACGTTTGAGGATCATGCAGTACTTTGATGTTTGCAACAGGCTCGAACCGGTGTGCTGTTTTTTTTTTTGCTTTGGCTCTTTTTTTTTCTTTTTCTTTTTTGCCATCGCAGGATGTCCTAGGCATCGCGGTTTCTAGACCACTTATAGATCCCCCTTCCTGTTCTCCATGTTTCAATAGTTCATCGAGAAAGCTGCCGTCAAAAGATGCATCAAAAGACCAGTTTCAGAGCTCTATATCGTAAAGGATTAGTTTCGAGGATTATCATTGGAAAACGGAGAGTGAAGTTCATGGATGCAAGGGTTTCCGAGTCGTCTCCCATCCCAACGAATGTCGGATAATCCCGCCTTAAGGCTGGAGCCGCTGTCAACGGTTGTCTCCCCCGTCGCTACCGGGGACCTCCCGGCATTTTTCCAGCACCCCCCAACTGCCCGCTGTTCGGGAACGAGGATGATCAGCTGAGGTGGTAATCGGGATTTTTGTAGATAGTCTCACGAAATCCGCCAAAGCATGCAGCGAGTGTCGCTTGAAAAAGCGCAAGTGCACCATGAAGGATGGTGATAGCGATCGACCACAGGCGTGCTCCAGCTTTAGCAAGCGAGGCCTGTCCGCAACATACACACCTGCTCGCCTCCTCGTCGTCAAGCTTGACGCCGCTGCTTCCGGCTTCAGACGCAGCTACGGGAGGGAACTCATAATAATCACACGCAAGCTCTCGGAGCGCGACAAATTTGCCCACGACGCTATTTCTATACTTTGGCCTAAGCTTCAAACATCAAGTGGCCCAAAGAAAGTCAAATAGTCAAAAAGTATACGCAGAAAATAAACAAAAAGACTGTGCCTCGATGTGGTCGATTTTGGCAAGCTCCAGGTTGCTTTGCATCGGGCCGACCCTGGCCACTTTGGCGTCGGCGCCGTTGAAAAGCTCGGCAATATCCTCCAGAGTGGGACTTGGGTCTCGACAAAGAGGAGCCAGATGGCAATGTAGACAAAGTAGTACTTCCACTGCAGCGCCTCCAGTCCGATTGGGTTGACATATCGGTTCAAGACGCTTGAGGTGGCCGTTAGGGCGAAACCGACGGACATGTCCTTGGCGCGGATAGCGGAGGGCAGTATCTTGGCAATGTATGACACGGTCAGGCCGGGCCAGGCAAAGCCGGTGACGCCGCAGAAGAGGAAGATCATGGCGATGACGGCGCTCCCGGCCTCATTGCTCCCCGAGTTTGCGTAGTAGGCCGGGCACCTGCATTTATCCTGTATCAGTCCTTGCGAATTTGGTATCCATATGGATTGGCAGTCAGGAATCTGTCAGATCTCGTGAAACTCGGCTTGGACAAAGGCGTTGTTGGCATTGCCGTTTGCATGGTACTAGAAGCCATGTGTCAACTGGGGGACAAACACCGCTTCCGCCTTGCTATCTGGGGATATGAAAGCGTTGACAGCAGAACCTACCTTGACAAGCGTCTGAAACGCCTTGTCCCGCCTATCCTTGCTGCACAGCCACCTGGGGATCTATGGCACGAACCAGATGCAGATCAGCTGGACCACGGGCATGGCGGCCTGCACGCACGGCAACTGGTGTTCTCCACGCGATATCCAAGGTGTAGTTGATGGTGCCAAAAAAAACAGTCCAGGCCGCGACGATGGAGCCACCGCTATGTTTGTCCGAGGATTAGCAGCCTGGCCACCATGAAGTGCCGGCAAGGGTATATCACTTACAACCAGAACGTGTCGTACATGGTTGTCAGCTTGCCGCGGTGCTGCGGGTGGGCGAGCTTGACGATCAAAAGAGGCGCAGAGCCCTGAGAAACGATCTATCTTTTCCGGTTTGAAAGTCGAGTTAGCAATGCCCGCCCTCCAAACACGTCGCTCCTCTGCACTCACCCCAAGCCCACCAACAAACGTCCGCCGACAAAAAGGCCCTCGTTCACGCCCGGAACAGTCTGCATGGCCGTGCCGACTAGGACAGCCACCAGAACAACGGCTGTGCTCTAACAGCTTCTAAAGATGTTCGAAAGTATAGCGGCTTCAAGGGTGTAGGCGGCAATGTTAGTTTGCAGGTCTCGAAGCATCGTCTCCTAGTATTACGAGTCGCGTACCGAATAGCAGCGCGGCGACTCCTCCAATGTTCATTATGATCTTGTATAGGCCAAGTGTAGGTCCGCTAGGGTACCCGAAGTCTGTAGAGTAGGAAATCTGTAAGCTTTGATACACCCGATCGTCTGTTTTTTTTTTTTTTTTCATGTTTATAGGCATTAATCTCATGCTCTCCACGACTCCATGGTCTGCAGCCCATTCAAGAGCGTTCTGTCGTAGCCGTTCATGGTCGAGCCAAGCATGAGGATGGCCATCTACGCGTGCAGGCGTCTGGGGCCTGGCTCCTTGTACCACGTAACCTTGGGCACTTCGAGGCCATGTCCATGGTGGGCGGCCCCGGACGAGACGACGGGGTCGTCGACGGCCAGGCTCGTCGACTTTGGGTCGCTCATTGTGCCAAAATATGGGCCAGAATCAAAAGGAGTCGGCCGCTCAGTCAACAAGCGACAGAGTTGGGCTTTCTGCGAAAAGGAGTGTAAGATGGGTTGGCTATTCTGAATCGAAAGTGGGCTGTGCGAAGCATTTTATAGACCGTGCTTGTTCCAGCCTGGCGCATTCCTGTTTCCTGCTAATAGAAAGGTTCGTGAGTCTATTGCCACAGCGATGGGTCGATCGTGAGGACCAGGGCCCATGGCATCGAGCGGTCCCGCGTTCCGTTCACACACTCGGCCCTTTGTCTGGACGCTGTTGCGTCCCCACACTGGGATAGTGGTTCGATCGTAAGCTGGGGTAAACTGTTTTGCAAACCCACATCTATATATCTACCGCGTATATTCTCCAGATGGAGCGAGGGAGAGAAACTGCCTCGATCGTGGGGCTCGTCTGGGGAAGTGGGCGCTGGGCACACAAGCAGTCCGGAGAAAGGACGAATCGTGAGTTGCCAATCCCGGCTTGGTGGTAGCATCGCGCTACTCATGTCCCTTGGGATAACAACCCTCCGCTCGCGTCTGTTGGGGTGGCCGCTATAGACCGGCATATGAGCTAATAGACTGTTTTAATGCCGGTGCCTGTCTATAACACGCTTTCGCGATGATGTCGTTGCCCCAACCGACCTCGGAGTGCTTGGCCTTCTCCGGTTGCTCAAACTGGCCCGCCCCGGACTTGATCTGTGAGAAAGCCCAGGTGTGTGTCTGCTTAGGCTCTAACAATCTCCAAATATGCTTACACCAAAGTAGATATTGTCTCTTCTGTTCGTCATTCCAAAAGCTTCCCCGTTGTGATATACAGACACTCGAACATCCCAGCACACCCACCACATGACGGTCGAAGAGCAAGTACCCAAGATGGCAGCACCGGTCGACGCCAAGATCCCACACCTGGCGGCCACGAATGGGGTCGCGCAGCTCGTCTTCAAGGGCGAGCCGATGTTTATACTCGCCGGGGAGCTGCAGAACTCGTCCCTCACGTCCGGGGTGGTACATGGACACGATGTGGCAGAAGCTCAGGGATACGCACAACAATACTATACTGGGTTGCGTCACGGGGGAGATGATCAAGCCCGAGGAGGGCAAATTCGATTTCGAGGAGCTGGTCAAGGTGATCCTAGGGGCCAGGAGGCATGATATCCACCTAGAATAGTGCTGCTCTTGTTTGGGTCCTTCAAGAACGGCATGAGCTCCGGCTTGTAGTCTGGGCTTGGATAGTAGTTGTGCAGACAGCCAAATACTCGTCAGGAATCTCCACATACGCGACCGCTTGGGTCAAGACCAAGTCGAAAAGATTCCCCTGCGCCAAGTTAGCCCCTGATATGACTAGTTCTTCCACTATACAGTCAGCTGGCTACAACTTTTGCTTAACTGCCGACTCGATTTTACTGCATAGGCTACGAAATGCTGGCAGCGTTCTAGAGACGGCTGACGTCGTTTCCATCTTCCGCCCTGAAGCCAGGGGGCCGACAAGAAGGCATTCGCAAAGCTCATGACGCACATCAAAGAGCTTGACGAGGAGGACTCGACAGTCGTCATGATGCAGGTAGACAATGAGACTGGCCTCCTGGGCGACTCCCGAGACGGCAGCGTCCACGCCGAAAAGGCCTTCAAGCAGGCCGTTCCTTCTGATATAATTGAGTTCCTACAGTCGAGCTTCAACCATCTCCGTCTAGATCTCAAAGAAAATCTCAAAACATTCGAGCAGCTATCTGACAGCCGCGCAACGAGCGGTAGCTGTGAGGAGGTCTTTGGCAAGGGACTGCAAACGGACGAGCTTTTCATGGCATACAAATACGCGCACTACCTCGACGACGTTGCCTCGTCAGGCAAGGAGGCCTACCTCATCCCAATGTACTGTGACGTGTGGCAGCTACAACGGCGAGAACGCGGACAACAACTGGCCGATTGTGGTTGGTGGCGGCGATGAACCAGTTATCTACCCGTCCGGCGGCGAGACTAGCAACATGCTGGACCTGCGGCAGCGCTTTGCCACCAGCCTTGAATTTGTTGCACCGGAAGTCTATCTCAACGACTACTAGAGCTCGTGCGCCACGTACAAGCACCGCGGGCAGGCGCTATTTATCCCCAAGCAGCGCAGGGACGAGTACGGCGCCCGGCGCATCTGGGCCGCCCATGGCGGCTACGGCTGCTTGGGCATGGCACCTCTTTTGGTACCAACACGCTCGAGCCGGCCACGAACCCCTTCACGCGGCACTACGGCCTGCTGCAGTCCGTCGCGCCAATCGTTCTCGAGGCGCAGCGGAACCCGGGCTCGTCAGCCGGCTTCTACTTTGACGAGCTGCCGGATTCGGCAGCCGACGGACCCGTTCCGGGCGAGGAGCTCTCGTCAGGCACTGGGGCGGCTACGAGGTCACCATCGAGCGGTGCTTCGTCTTTGGCCGCTCTGGCCCGGGCGCGGGCGTGGTCATCCACCAGGGCGCCGGCAAGTTCCTGCTGATCGGGTGGGGGGTTCCAGGTCAGTGCCAAGGCAGTCGTTAGGGCGCCAGCCGGGCCCGCGACGTTCACGGGCATCCTGTCGTTCAAGGAGGAAAAGGTTGTGGACGCGGCGACCGGGAAGCTGGAGACGCTGCGGATGCTGAATGGTGACGAGACGAGGAGCGGGACGTTTGCCATGATGCCCGACGAGGACCCCGACTACGGCGGCTTCCCGATCTGTGTGACCATTCCTGCAAGGACAATGGTCGCCGAGCTGGAGTTTTACTGGACCGAAGAGGAAGGGTAGGGGGTGGCGGCTATATCTTGGAAAACCAGAGTTTGTCATCGTCGTCCAGTCGCCATGGCGCCAGCAAACTGTGATGCATTTGATGATTACATTCGAGGGGCTGCTCGAACAGCTTGAAGGACTTTTTTGCAATGCCGTCAATGGATCTACATTTTGCATATTGCAACGTCCCCTCGCCATATAATCCGACAACCTCTCAGCGCTTATAAGGGGCCGGAAGAAGGCCGAATCGGCGAATGACCCCGCTCCAACCTCGTCTATTTCCAGAGAACACGCTCATCAAGAGGCACATTCAGGTAAACGACGAGCGCGTTTCCCAGCAAGACGAACGTATAGCAGACTCCGAGAGAGTAGAGTATATATCAGCCACCGAGCAGAAACAAAAAGAGGATAATGTCCGCCTATAGCGACATAACCCTCCCATCCCCGCCACTGCCCACCGCGGAGCTCCGCACCATCGGCCCCGGCGTATCCCTCCTCGGGCCGCTGAGCCGTCGAGGGTACGGTCCAGGAGTCATACTGTTGGTTTCGGACCACGATCACCATCTGGCTATCCGAGAAGGCACTCCTTCGCACCTGGTGAAATGGGCGGAGGAAGGGTACACCGTTGTCGAGATCCAACAGAAAGCTATAGTCGAAGACGCGGCTACGGCGATATCCTCGGCAACGGAAACTTTGACTGCATTTGAGCAGTGCCAGCCCAAAGAAAAAATTGGCGTCGTCGGTACAGTCTCGCCAAACACCGCAGATGCGGGGCTCGTTCTTGGTAGCTTGCAGAGTCGCTGATACAACTCCCAGCGTACAACCCACATGCGTGGGACCTCGCTGCCCAACATTTCAACAAAGTTCCATCCCTAGCCGCAGTGGCAGTCTACACCGACACCACACTGCCGGAACCCCCGGCTCCAGCAACAGTACCCGCGATCCACCACATCGCGGGAAGCCAGAGCATCGCGCCGGTCCGCTCCGGGACGCTGACAGGCTACCACTACCCCGGCGCCACCAGCTACGCCTTTGCAACCCCCTTCAGCCCAGCCTTTGCTTACACGGCCGAGGCGCTCTCCCACACGCGCAACCTCACCCTGCTCAAGCGGCACATGGGAGGCCCATACTTTGACCTCGAGCAGATCTGGGACGAGCACTGTCACTACGAGTTTGCCGACAGGTCGACCGAGCATACCATGAGCACCATGGTGCAGGAGCCGTATGTCAACCACGTGCCTGTGGTATGTTGGCTGTTTTCGGACACCGTTCATTCTCTGTCTTGATTTCGTCTCTCCCGATCGCTAATCGGTTTCTTTTTTCTTTTTACGCCACTCAAATAGCTCACGGGTGGTGTGGGCAGGGATGCCTTGACGAGTTTCTACCGGTCACACTTCATCTTCAGCAATGCCTCCGACGCCGAGCTGGAGCTGGTCAGTCGTTCCGTTGCCATCGATCGCGTCATAGACGAGTTCATCTTCAAGTGCACTCACAACCTCGAGATAGACTGGCTGTAAGTCTTGTTTTTTTTTGATGTTTTCGTCATGGCGTTTGGGTAACCTATCGTCCTCACTCCATGCGGAAGGAACATGGAGCTCACAACGAAACCAAGCGTTCCGGGGATTCCGCCCACCGGCAAAACGCTAGCGGTCCCCTTCACGGCAGTGGTCAACATCCGCGGCGACAGGCTGTTCCATGAGCACATCGCCTGGGACCAGGGTACCGTGCTACGCCAGCTCGGCCTGATGCCCGAGTACCTGCCCTTCCCGTACACTCTAGCTGACGGGCGGACACCTGCACCGGGAAAGCAATTCGAGTACCGCGTGCCTGTGGCTGGCGTCAAGACGGCCGAGAAGATGAGGGATCTGAATGGCGTGCCGTCGAACCGGATGTTCGATTTCAAGATCCGGGAGGTGTGAGAGTGGAAAGGGGAGCTTGTTATCGGCAAAGACACGGCTCCATGGATGGGTTATATAGTCCTCTGCCCAACTTGTATGTCATGACTCGCACGAAAGCATACCGCAAACACTTGTTTGATCAGTGGTAGCGCCTTGAATGCATCACAGAAAGGTCCGGCAACGCCCCGACATCTGGTGAGCTGCTCGACCTTTTTTTTTCGAGCATAACCACCACTTGAACCTCCCCAGCCCGTCTACTTTCGGCCTTTAGTGTGGCCATCTGCCTTGCGAGGTGGATGATTTTGGGCTCTATAGACCGCATGCCGCCCGAAAGTAGGTGGTCAAATGGCGCGAGGACGGGGGAGACTGTGCCGCATTCTCCAGCTGGCTGGGACATGCGTGCCGGTGTGGAGCTCACGGCGTCACTGCCGTATGCCCTTGGCCATGTTTGCTTTGGCTCGCGGCCTCAGATTCTTGCTTGGGCCTTGTTGTCATGGGTGTTGCTGTCTTCTTCCGTCCCCATTTTCCTCTCGCAGGCGTCCCAAGCCCTGTGACTGCCTTGGTTGTGATCACACACCGTTTGTTTTCGAACGTAGCACAGGCCTAGGTAGGATACTTTGTTGAGATTCTGACTCTTGGGAGCCACGATGTGCGAGACAGTCTTGTAAACTTATCAGAGGCAGGGTTATATACTTTTCTGGTGATGAGAAAGGAGCGCCGCGCAGATTTCAAGCTAGCTTTATACATGGGTAGAATCCACGCCTCAAATCACGCCAACGGTTTGTCTGTTTCGGTTTACTTGATCAAAGGCTCATAGTGCGAGCCCAGGCTACTCGACCTTGATCCGGTGCCGTAATAGTAATGACTTTAGAGTATCTAGGATTCTTGAGCTACCAAGGTGGGACTGCATATTACAGTGAAACTTCTTCTCAACATCCCTGGAGCATCTTCCGCCTCTGCTGGTCCTCCATCCCCAAGACCCAGGCATTCAAAATCCCCTGTTGATAAGGCTCTCCGCTGACGCCGTCACCGGACATAGCTGTTGGCCGACTGCACCAGTACTTTCAGAGGAGGCGAAAGGAGAGAAAATGGCATGGCGAAAGCCCAACACAGCCACAAGATGTCCGGAACCAAGAGCTCCTCAGTATCAGACTCCATAGCATTGCCCTTGACGATCTCCTGCTGGTCCGGTAGAGTGGCAACAAGTGGAAAAGGCAGCAGTGGCCTCATCAACCTGGAGTTCATGTTAGTCGTGGCTTAAACCGATGTCCAAGATATTGTACTTACGGTATTCTGCGTGAGTACATCCCCCTCATAGACGCATGACCTTATTATCGCCTCATATGATCCTGTTACGCTGCCCGGAGTGTTTGGGAAATGGACGGAGTCAGGTAATGCGCAACATAGAGCTGCACTACGGCCATTTTGGTCTTGGTCTGTGCCGGTGCAATAGCATTGTCTCCACTGTGAAGGTTATGTTTAGACTTTGTAGAACGTCAAAAAGCAATTGGGAACCGGGGTACTTACAGCATATGCGGTGGAAATATAGGCGAATAAAGCCACGAAGGAGAAGTAAAGGGATTGAGACTTCATGATGGCGGGTAGATGGGGACTTTGAAAATGATGAAAGATTGGATTGCAAGCTGAAAGCTAGGCTTGAAAGGAGGATCAAAGTGATTGGAATATCAACAATATAAAACGAATGCGTGACTAGGCAGTGAGCAGACCCTTATCTGTGAAGATGTAGAAGATAGAACTCCACTTGACTTGATTGGAGAGAAGAGATGTGGGATTATATAGAAAAGGACAAATAAGAACCCTGCCTGGCTTGGTAGATTTAAAGTATAGAGACTATAAATAGAGCTGTCAAAGCCAGAGACGCATAAATCACCGTCATATCTGGTGGGTTTGGGGGTCAAAGCGACGCTGCGAACAATGCTTTAACGATCACCTCCTGCGCCACAGCCCCCTATCCACCTCCAGGCAAGTGCTCGTTCAGAATAGATTCATTTTCTCGCCAAGGAAGAGTCAGTATCGTACGGAGTAATCATGTTACAGTTTGAGTACAATGAGGAAATACTACGCGACGGCCTCGCCTGCGCAGACTAGTCAGTCAGCGATGCATGTATAGGGGTTCACATCGCAAGCCACGTTTTAGATCTCCCTCTACCCCTAAGCGAAGGTCATCTTCACGACCACGAAAATTGAATGCCTTGATTGCGGCAGACGCCTGAAGATTGAAAATATTAGGGCATTACAGTCATGGCAGGAGGATGATGACCTGTTTTCAAAGGAGGAGAAAGCACATCCTGTAGCTTAAGCAGGAAGAAATCTAGTATGGAAGTGCCCATGTCGCGCTGAAACTCGTCAATGAAAACTGACAGCGGTTGTGGCGGCGGTATGGATAGTGTTGGTTTTGTTCAAGTTTCGACCGCTTACTCATTAGCCAAAAGGTCTTTTGTTCCGTGAGGTCCGCATAGAATCTACAAGCCTTTTAGTCTAGATTGCAACCTGGCTCTGTTGCCGGTAGCTTACCTTTGAACTGTCGCCGTATCTTTGTATGTCTTGTCCAAATGCTGTTTTATAGCATCCTGTAGACGCTCTCATAACCACTCACCCCTTCCCTTGACAGCCATTATACAAGCTCTATAAAGCAGCAGCTTTGCGATACCAAAATATACGCTATTTTGTCAGTGTTAGTCTGTGCCGTACGGCACTTGGGGCACTGTACAAAAACACTTGGATATCCTTGGGGATTTCAAGGCGGCATGTAGTTAGCCGGGCTGCGTGGCTGGGCAGGACGAGGCAACGACAGCATTGCATTCAAGTTGAAACGTACGAGTCCTTATTACTATGTACAAAGTAAAAAAATCACCTAAACCCCAGTTAATTATCATGAAATTGGTCACATATGCCTCCCCAAATTGTCGAGCTGTCAGCCGCAGATGTACAGCATGAAGAAACTGCGTCCGTAGCTTCTTGGGTCTAAAAAGTCAAAGTTAGCTTTGGCTTTGAATATAGCAAACGATTGACAGAATGCTCACAGTGTAGTAGTCCGAATCAACGTCGCCGGGAGTTATGGGCGTGTAAACACACGCGCTCTTATCGGAATCCCAAGCTGCTGTTATTTCCGTGCCGGGAAACGCAGTAGCGGTCCCGTTGACGCAGCACTGCATCGAAATGTCATTCGCACGGGTTGGATCCGAACCAGAGCATATGCAGTAATTCCACTGACAATCATAATGGAAAAAAATCCCGTTAGAAAGGCTGCAGAGGATTTCATTCTGGGACAGGGAGAAGTACCAGAGCTTGCCCGCTGGCAAAGTTGGCGTAAAAGGCACTTAGGCCGAAGAGGAGAACTCGTGGGGTTTGCATGATGGATGGCAGAGAGAGAGAGAGAGAGACGATCAGCGCAGATGGTAAGTTAGCTGAGGTAGGCGATGGTGATGATGACTGTGGTTTTAGGAGCAAGAGGTATGGATATGTCGTGCGCGTGCCGCTTTGTATACGGCGCGTTATACATATCAACATGTAGTATATTTTGAGTATTGCAGTGACCAAACTAAGCTTTTTGTATAGCAAAGCTCGAATGACAAAAATAAAGTGGCATGGAGCGCTTTTTCCAAGCAGCAAGTTTTTTGCATAGTAATGGTAGGCGGTATCGTTATGACTGAATCGCCAACAAATGGATCTATTGACACCGCATCTCGTCCGAAGGAAACAACATAAAAGAAAAACCAAAATATATGGGCTTCAAGCAGGAATCATTTTATGCGTTCTACCCTGCCGATCCGTTGCGCAGGTGGATCACGCCATGTAACAGTGGCCGAGAAGGAGGGCTTTGATCCTACTCTGGTTCTATAAATTGCAGTCCATGGCGCAAAAGGTTTGCTGGAGGAAAACATGAGACGAAGGACGACGTCGCCGTCGGGGTCCATAACGTATACATTGGTCTTTTTTAGCTCGAAGCTTTGACAGATTGGCATGGTAGCTATTATAAGTATCTAGTATAAAGTGTTCGCGAAGTCACCAACTGTCTTTCCGGGTTTATATGTCCCTCTGAATAGGTTTAGGGCCGAATGTTCTAGAACACAAAATGACTGATTTAGTCTAGATATAAATAAACAACCGCTCCCAGATGTAAGGGTCTTGCACTGGTATCGAATGTTGGTGCTAAACAGTCAAGTTTAGATTCTATCAAGTGTAAAAGACTGTAGCAGGGTGCTTCCGCACCCTCATATGCGCGCGTTGCTTTAAGAAGTCGCTCGCACGTAACGGCCGTCGGTCCGGTCAGACCGGATCATGACCTTCGGGGCTAGCCCCCCTAGCAGTGTTCCGCGATATCAGGGTCAATGGAAAGGACAACCGGTAATATTTGAAAGCCTTGTTGTGGAGGGGCAGCATTATCCCATCAAATTGTCAGGTCCTTATTCGAGCAACGGGTCACACAAACAAAACGATCATCACACCTCGGCACCATGGCGCTAGCGGAACGCACCCTGATCCGGCAACTGTTGCGTAATGTGCAATCCACGCCGGAGAGCAACCCATACGGCCTACTTCTAGAGGCTAACCGTGCAGCGGATTAGGCTGACAACCAGCTGGATGGATGGAAGGCCTGAGTATCTGGAGAAGTCGGTTAGGGTCCGGACGAGCTACGTCGAGAAAAGGGGCTGCCAGTTTTTCCGTCAATCCCAGTTTATCGCGGGAACCGGGACGGTTAAACATATGGTTAAATTTCCGTAAGTGGTAATTTGAGAACTGCGGACGACAATCCGCCGAATGTTGCGCGCAATTGGTTGGCTTGGGCCCCCAACCGCGATATAAGACTTGGACGAAGCCTAGGTATATAGCTAGGTAGTTACTTGGTTCCGTCGTTTTGCCTGCAACTGCAACTGGGGCTATGGCCTTTAGTAGTAACTATTGCCAAACGTATCTATACTCTTGCCGGTGTTGTGCATTCGCGGGGGGAAAATGCAGCTCCTCTCGCTTGTGACGAGCCTTGTGCTCGTCACCTCCGCCGCCGCCGCGTCAATCAAGAACTGCCGTGACGAAACGTTCCAGAACCCGGTTCTGTACGAAGACTACCCCGATAACGACGTATCGGTCGGGCCGGACGGGGCCTTCTACTTCTCGGCCTCCAACTTCCACTACAGCCCCGGCGCGCCCATCCTGCGGTCGTTGGACCTCGTCAACTGGGAGCCCGTCGGGCATTCGATCCCGCGTATGAACTTTGGCGACGGCTACAACCTGAACCCCGGCGGCGACCGGGCGTACCGCGGCGGCACCTGGGCTTCGACGCTCCGGTACCGCAAAAGCGACGGCCTCTGGTACTGGATCGGCTGCACCAACTTCTGGATCACCTGGGTCTTCACGGCCGAGTCCGTGGAAGGCCCGTGGTACAACCGCGCCAACTTTGGCGGCGGCAACTGCATGTACGACAACGGCCTGCTCATCGACGACGATGACACCATGTACGTCGTCTACGGCAACGGGCAGGTCATGGTCTCGCAGCTGGCCGCCGACGGCCTTAGCGTCGTGCGCACGCAGCAGGTCCTCCAAGCATCCGACGTCAATACCGAAACGGTCGAGGGCAACCGCATGTACAAGATCAACGGTACCTACTACATCCTCAACGACCAGCCCGGTACCACGACCTACATCTGGAAGTCCAGCAGCCCCTGGGGCCCCTACGAGGCCAAGATCCTCGGTCAAAACGTCGCCCCGCCCCTCGACGGCGGCAACTCGCCGCACCAGGGCAGCCTCGTCCAGACGCCCAAGGGGGACTGGTACTTTGTATCCTTCACCTGGGCGTACCCCGCCGGCCGCATGCCGGTCCTGGCCCCCATCGTCTGGGGCGCCGACGGCTTCCCCGAGCTCGTCCGGGGCTCCAACGGCGGCTGGGGCTCGTCGTACCCGCTGCCGCTGCCCGCGCAGCCGCTCTACAACTGGACGCGGACGTACAAGTTCGAGCGCGAGCTGGGCCCGACGTGGGAGTGGAACCACAACCCGGACGTCGCGAGCTACTCCGTCGGCAACGGCGTGACGCTCCGCACCGCCAGCGTCACCGAGGACATATACTCTGCCCGCAACACCCTCACTCACCGCATCCACGGCGAGTTCCCCAAGGGCACCGTGGAGATTGACTTTTCCAACATGGCCGACGGGGACCGCTTCGGCCTCGCCACGTTCCGCGACCAAACGGCCTACATCGGCATCCACCGCACCGGCGACCAGTATACGCTCAAGGCCATCCACGGCATCATCATCGACGAGTGGTCCACCACCCCGGTCAGCCCCGGGCAGGAGGTGGCGTCGGCCCCAGTACCGGACGGCGCGAGGAAGGTTTGGTTCCGCGCCGAGTTGGACGCGCGGCCGACGGGGACCAAGGCCGCCGACTTCCTTTACAGCTTCGACGGGACGCAGTTTACAAAACTCGGCGACACTTACGAGCTGTACTCTGGTTGGGCCTTCTTTATCGCGTACCGGTTTGGTATTTTCAACTTTGCCACCAAGCAGCTGGGAGGGTCGGTCAAGGTGCAATCGTTTACGTCGGCTTGATGGGTTCCATCCAGGGGATTTAACCGGCAGCAGCGGCAGCAATAGCAGTAACAGCCCGGTAGCTGGAAAGGCTAATAAGCACTGGTGGCCAAATGAGGAAACCTGTAGTTACAGAGGGTCCCCAGAAGTACTTGATACCTGGCTGGATATCTTGTTGGTTAAGCACTTCAACTGCACTTGTCGCCGAGTCCAGCGCTTGAGCCTGCCAAATCCGGCGGCCATAAACGTAACTTCTTTCATCTTCTAGTATACCTGCGCATTTACTACGTACTTGTCTTCAGATCCCAGCTTCGAAAGCCTTTGTCCAATACTAAAGCTTAGGAGGGCAAAAGTCGTATGCTCTGATGAAATCGAATAGTTGCCACTGCAAATATTGAGATGGGTCATCCGCAAAAGTGGCCGTGTTTGAATTCTCTTACCTCTAGTACTCAAATACGCAAACCCCTTGGTAGCCTCCGCGTGTAAGTTCAGTAGGACGCATCCTTATGAGGGAAAAACTCCAGATGACTTTGCCCTAACGCTATGATCATTCAAGTTCGACAGCTTATCACAGCATCAGAATAAACAGGAACGATCATTCAGAGATGAGAAAGGCCTACTTGTTGGTGGTAGCTTGCTGAACCAACTGTGTGTATGCAAGACACCAATAACAACAGACAAGTGCTCGATGGGGCATTAGGGATATTATATTTGGTCATAATCCCAACGACCGAAAAAGGAAATTATTAAGATCAAAACCTCCCCTTATCTTCGACGCAAATCAACTATCCTATTATAGCCCGACCACTAAAAGCGGTTGCCTATTCATTTTCCGGAAGCGGTTCAGAGACTGCTCTGCTTGGCTCTGTTACCGCTGCCAAGCGATTTGATGTTTTACGCGTTCTTTGCTTAGAAGAAGGAGAACGTATCAACCTTGTATGGAGCTTGCAGAACGTGAAGAAATCGGAGACGTGGGAGCCTGGTTAGAAGCAACGGAAACCAGGAGGTTAGTTTCTGGATATGAAAACCTCCTTTTGTGGACATTGCGGATCCCAAATTCGACAATTCTTCTTCAGTGCCCAGTTCTTAAGGGCTGAATCAGTACTGCTCTTTCTGGTCCAAGCCGCAATGACGATCTGGCACATGCGACCATACCCACTGGATATACGGGATCCCGTCCGCTTTCCCCTAATCAAACCAGTGAAGGCAGAATCGGTATCAGGAGCCGTGGGAGTCAGTGGGAATCGGTTTGGGCCTTTACCAGCTTCTTGCTCTCACCGGCATCGATCATGGTGCGCGCACGAAGCTTGCGCCAGCCATCGTCGCGCCGGACTAGCTTGTCCAGGCTCTGGGTGCAGTCTGCCCGGGTCCAGCACGTTGTTGTAGCGCATGGTCCAAACGTGGATCTCGTTCCGCAGCATGGGCGTGTCGTCGGAAAAAAGAAGACGGGGAGCACCTCGTCCTTTGGCACTTGGTTCCGAAGGGTTTTTCGCTGGGAGGTTTTCCCCGCGACCAGACGGCTGAGAAACTCCATAGTTACTGTCTCAAGATGCCACATGTAGTTGGACGAACGCGACAGTTCTCAGAGTACAAACTAACAAATGCTCGCTCGCGAGACAGCGCCAATGCAGGCCTGTAAGCCGGGTTTATTACGGCGCCGAAAGGAACTCGCCTTACCACCGGCGTTGCCAATGAGCGATATTCACTGCATTAGAAAATTATGCTTCCCTGCCTGTCTTGGTAAGTATGGAGTTCAAAGAAAGCCGTTGGCAGCCTCTCATGTGGTCAAGTCGGGCATCCGTAAGCGGGCGCGAGGATTACATACCTACCTATTGACCAACCAAGTGGAGGTAAAATGCAAGCAAACATGCGGGATCCAGTATACTTGCAAGTAGCCGATCATAACGAGTTCACTCCCTCCCTGCACGCTTGGGGCGTTCTCCACAGAGAAGAGTATACAGGTTTCCGTAAGGCGAGCGGCGCATCCGCCATACAAGCATGTACCCCCCTGAGCCCCCCCCCCGATGGCTCGGTCCACTATCCCATCCCTGTGTACATCCCGAGGCAGTAGGGATTTGTAATGTGGTTCTTTGTGGGGAAGAAGTAAGACTTAGAGTGGCAGGCACATCAGCCCACACCGGCCCGTTTCCGTGACGTCCGGGGTACTATAATTTCTTGAGCTTTCCCTTATACAGGGTACCTCTCTATCTTGCTCTAGACCTAGTCTAGTCTAATATGTATACCTAACTTTATAGAGAGAACAAACACCCTTTGGGAGACAGCGTGACCAGCCTCTACACGATACCGATCCCGATTCCGCGCACCTTGTAATATCAATTACAGCAAGCCCGAGGCATCGCACGACGCCCCACAGAATATCTTTCGTTTGCTAGAGGTATAGCGTATCCTTGGCACGTCTAAACGGTTTCCCTATCCGAGTCTCGCACTCGCTCGTATTCGTGTTCTGTTTGACCCTGCCCTGCCTGCCAAAGTTGATTCTCATCATGTCAACCTGCCAAAGCCCCAAGCAACAAGATAAATACCTAGGATGCGCAGAGGACAACTGGTAAAATCGACCGTGTTGTGTCCATGTATGGTTTGCCTTTGAGACTCTCTCTTCATTCCCCCTTTCTAAACTCATCCGTCCAACACACTGCTCCCAACTACTCCGCGTCCAGAGGGTATTTTTTGCCATGGCTGACTTCTTGCCATGCGCTCCATTTTGGGCCTTTTCCATCGGCGCAGCCGTAGCCTTCATCTTTGGCTCCGTCATACTCAATGTTCTCTGGCAGCAACTCCCCAGACCCAAATCAGAACCGCCGCTGGTCTTTCACTGGCTGCCCTTCATTGGCAATGCAGTCTCGTATGGCATGGACCCGTTCCGTTTTTACTCGGAATGCCGGGCAAAGCACGGCGATGTTTTCACGTTTGTGCTCTTCGGCAGGCGGATGACCGTTTATTTGGGTGTCCAAGGCAACGACTTTATCCTGAATGGAAAGCTGCAGGACGTCAACGCAGAGGAAATCTACAGCCCGCTTACGACGCCTGTCTTCGGAAGCGACATCATTTACGACTGCCCCAATTCGAAGCTTATGGAACAAAAGAAATTCGTCAAATTTGGCCTGACTCAAAAAGCTCTTGATTCTTATGTCCCGCTAATCGAAAAGGAGGTTCTCGACTACATCGAAACGGCGCCTGTTTTCCAAGGTGACCGGGGAGTTGTAAACATCCCGAGTATCATGGCCGTAATCACCATTTACACAGCTGGACGTTCCTTGCAGGGCGCCGAAGTCCGGAAAAAACTGACGGGGGAATTTGCCGAACTTTACCACGACCTGGACCTGGGATTCCGTCCCATCAACTTCCTGGCCCCGTGGGCACCCCTTCCCCAAAACCGACGCCGCGATGTAGCCCACTCTCGGATGCGCGATGTATACATGGAGCTTATCAATGAGCGTCGCAAGGACGATCCTGGCGACCAAGAGCCCGACATGATCCGGCACCTGATGAGCTGCGTATACAAGAACGGCCAAGCTCTTCCTGACAAGGAGATTGCCCACATGATGATCACGCTCCTCATGGCCGGGCAGCATTCTTCTTCGTCCTCGAGCGCGTGGATCATGCTTCGCCTCGCTTCACGGCCCGACATCGCCAAAGAGGTTTACGAAGAGGTCGAGCGCCTCGGGCCCTCGCTCCAACATTCGGACCTCGACAAGCTGCCGGTGCTCGCCAACGTGGTGAAGGAAACGCTCCGGGTTCATTCGTCGATCCACTCGGTCATGCGCAAAGTCAAACAGCCCATGAGGATACCAGGTAGCGATTACGTCGTCACTCCGGGTAAAGTCCTCGTGTCGTCACCCATCATGACCCATCTGGACGAGGAGCATTTCCGCAACCCCCTGGCTTGGGAGCCGCATCGGTGGGACGACGCCGTCGTCGAGGCCGAGGATGACGAGGTTGTCGATTACGGCTACGGGGCCACCTCCAAAGGGACCAAAAGTCCATACCTCCCCTTTGGAGCCGGCCGACACCGCTGCATCGGCGAGAGGTTTGCCTATCTTAATTTGGCCACCATCATCAGCACTTTGGTCCGGAACTTCAAGTTCTCCACCCTCGATGGCAAGGCCACTGTTCCTCCCACCGATTACACTTCATTGTTCTCTCGGCCGCAGCAGCCTGCGGTGGTGAGGTGGGAGCGGCGTACGCCAAAGGCTGGGTAGGAGCAAAGCGTCTGTGTTTACAGTTAGGAGATGTAATTGGAGGGGAGTCAACTGCATATAGATATCGCATAATAATTGCCTATACAAGTAAAGGGATTGCAGCATAGAGGTGTTGAGACCATTACATTCTCGTCTCCAATATCAGGTACCTTTTAATGAATGGCGTTTTGTTCTCTTCTCTCCTTCAACCTGCGCGACCCTCACCGATGACAAGATGCTTCTCGCTAGGGGGAACAATCCCAATGTACCCTATTCATGGTAAAGTGAACCAGAGAGAAGGCATCGCAAACTCAGGAACTCCGCCTTTGACTGGCACGCAAACTGTAAACGGCGGGCCTCGCCTGTGTCTCCTAAATTTTTCGTAATTCCACCTTGGATGTGCAGCCTTGGGTGAGGATGCGCCGTGGTTAAGTGACCGACGCCACCAACCTCCAGCAACCAACCCCTCCTCTCCGACTGAATACTCGTATCAAACGGGTTCTCAACAACCTCTCAGATGACCGAGCCCAAGGCATCGTCGAGTCCATTTGGCAGAAATCCGGATGATGTTGGCGAGTTCATCTAGCATCAATTCGATCTGCTCCGCCGACATGATACTATCGTCCAAACTCACGCGGAAAACAACGCCATCCTCCACCATATCGCACTCGGTCAGGAGCGGGAAAGGGTTTGGAGGGCGCCATCTCAGCCGGATCAATGCGCGGCCCGCACAATATCCACCCCCGGGGGAATGGCCTGTTGCTCCCCGCCAGGCATGTGCGGCCCTGCTCCTCCAGGACTAAGCATGGGTTGGATAACCAGGCAGGTTGGAGGTCATATAGTCAGATGCCGATGGGGGGTTGCTATCTTTGCTGCTGCATGCCACCACGATTGCCGGCATCCCCGTGTTCTCGTACGGAATAATGGCGACGGCATCCTCTTGCAGCAAGGGAGACCGCGTGATGGGCTTCGTCCGCGGCGGCAACAGAGCTTCGTACAGAATTGGGGAGGCTTTTTGTATGCAGGAATCCGACGTAGGCTAGCTGTTCGGCGCTAGCCAGGACACGAGCGGTCTGCCGCCGTCGGTTGAGTAGAGGCGGCTCGCGGACCTGGTACAGCGCGTCTGGGCCGCCTTCAACGCCGATCCGGTCAAAGGGGCTGACTGAGGCGCTGGGCTGGCGTGTCTTCGTCCCCAAATCCAACACGCTGGCTGTCTTGGGCAAGGAAAAACATAGCCCGAGGCTGCATTTGTCAACCCTTCCGGGTTTGATGCGCCGTGCTCAACGTTGGTCATCAGAGAGCTGAGCACGGCGGCGTGAAGTGTCTTGTTGACGTTTCTACTTGACCAAAACGCTTCATGGTAATAATCTCATGTCCAGAGACTGCTGGTTGTTGACCAGACCAGGCTCGACTGCCACCACATCCGCCTTGTATTTCTCATGATACTCGTCACCGTAGGCAAAGTAAGAGGGCATTATCACATCCTTTTGGGGGATTTATTCGTTGACGGCCGGTACCTGGTTGTCCAAAAGATTAGACTTGAGCATTAACCCGCCATGTGGGTGGCTGGAGACCACAGCTGCAATGGTAGGTGTCAGTCCAGGTTCTCGTAGCTGAGGAACATGAGGAAGCTTCCAAAGCGCCATCTTTACCTGCTTCGTAAAACGGACCCGATACATCGTAGACATTGTTTCGTTTATCGGCTTGAGGGATTCAGCTTGACGTACCACAGACATCATACACATCTAGTGCTAGACCCGGCCGGCAACAGCAGCAGCAGCAGCAGCTTCAAATGCGGTCCGCCATCAAACAAACCCGGCAGCGAGCATCCAAGCCGAACGTCCGAAAGCACATCCACGGATTTTGTAGGTTTCTGTTTGGCATTGGGGCTGGTTACTACAACAGACTTGTTGCCACTCAATTTTGATCTGGGCACAGCAGTTTCATAAGTCCATCTTTCAGGTATAAACGTCAGATAATCATCCACCAACCAAGAAACCGTTGCTCAGAAATTATTACAAAACTTCAAAGATAACGGTTTCGGCGTGATTTTGATGAGACAGAAATCAGGGTTCCCGAGATCTCCCTGCTCCCCTTGATGATTGGGCCTGAAGGCGTTTCCCCTTTCCGGCATACATCTTATAGGGGTCCCGAATTTCACCTTCTCACCAGATAGAGATGCATCCGACCGGCCTTATATCCCACCTCGCGGGACGCTCTCCCATGTCAAAAGGGTCGGCCTTGGCGCTTACATTTCTCAAAAGCCCAAGTATCGACTAGGAAGGTGACCAAATGCAAAGATACAAAATAAAAAAACCGCACGCGAGCTTCTTGGCATCCACGACTTCTCTTTATTTTGTCGACGTGCTTCGAGCCACATGCAAGCGGGCAAGTAACAGGCCATCTCCAATATCGCTGCCTAGAAGCCCCTGTGAGCTCAACTGCGTCTTGTCAACTATTCAAAGTGAGCTATATAACAAGAGGTCGAACAGTCACCATACCATCTATTGTTTTTGATCCTTCTTTTCTCCAGCCGCGAGTCCCCAGCTGCCAGCCCAACTCACCGTCTCCCCCCCATCCCAGCCGGTCCTCCACAGAAACCCGCCCGTTCCGCAATGAAGTTCCTCTCCATCGCTCGCACCGCCGCCGCCGTCCTGGCCGTCGGCGCCGACGCCTGCATCCGCATCAGCGCCTACCAGTGGAACAGCGGTTGGGGCCACGGCAGCATGCACGTCCAGCTCTGGGACAACAACGACTACTACTGCGAGATGAGGATGGACAAGCCCCTCCCCAGCGCCGGCACGGTCTGGGACATGAACTGCGGCCAGTACTGGGTGCATCTGTGGGATAATGGGCGCTCAGGCTGGGTCGAACGTAAGCTTCTCTTGTTTTTCTTTCCTGTCATTTCTTTTCCCCCTATTTTTTGAAGGGTTCATGCATTGCGATCCCTTCCGCACCTTTGATAGTCTTGATCACGGATCTATCTGGGGAGAATGTACTGACGGCATGAGCTGCAGGCGTGGGCGTCTGGAGCGCCAACCTCAGGGTGCGAAAGTACGAGTTCGAGAACGACGGGGGTTCGACCGCTCATTCGGTCTCCCTAGACGACAACTTCGGCAACTGCGGCGACTTCCCCATCGCTCCTTGAACAATGGCAACATGCAGAGCGGCGCAACATGAGCATGAGAGGTTTGGGATTCCCATTTTGGCAGCGCCGGATTTGGGAGGAAAACCTTTTTGTTCTCAAAAGCCAAACAGGGCTGTCGTGGGCTCCATCATGAGAAAATCTGTGCATCAGTCTTGTCCTCGACACCCGGAAGGTTCGAGGTTTCTGTGCTGTTCTCGCGTGGCCAAATCTTGCCCGAATCACCACCCACAGAGCCCGGGTGTATGACACTTCATCAGCGCGGGGGTCTATCCCATCTCGAACTCGGCAGATACGGCCCTCCAACGCCCAGGCTAGCCTAGCTGTGTTTCTGCGTTTCTCCCATGTTTGGGCCGGTGTGTGTGTGTGTGTGTGTGTGTGTGTATGTCCGCATCCCGGCGCTTCTGGCTCACTTGGTGTCTGTCACGAGGGATATTCGCAACTCAAGAGTATTTTGATGAGACTTTGAGACATTTGCTCGGTTGCTGTGTATTGGAACCGCCAGAAAGCCTCGCAGGGATGATATGGATCGGACAGCCACAACATTTCCAGAGGTACGAAGAAGGCAGTTGGCCACTATGGACAAAAAGTATTCTAGACTAGACTAAATACAAAATAGGTAACGCGTTTGTGGCGTCGACTAAAACTTGAACGTTATGATCCAGCAGAAACAAGTAGCACATGAACGGTAGTAAAGTAAGGTACGTGTGGTCACAAGTCCGGCCCGCTTCATCGCTTCAAGTGCATCCAACTGCAAGGACGCATCCGCGTGGATAAAACCGCTTCACTTTGATACACATCCGTCTTCTCACGAAACATCGCCAGCGCCGCCATCACACAAAGGCAAGCAAACAGACCATCAACTTTCAACTCAAAAATCTATCCCGTTCTTTTGATCTGCCAGGTTCGTATCTATCTATCAGAACATCGCCCAGACGAAAGCCTTCATATGTGGCTTGCCCAATTCCAAATCCACAGAAACAAGCATCCATGCCAATCTGTACCTCCCCGGGGGTCTCCAGTCCCCACGGAGGAAACAAGCGCTGTCTACTTATTTCCATGTCCTCTTCAATTCCACAAAGTCGACTGGAAGACACGCCAGGAAGATCGAATTAGTGGTTCGCGACGTCTGTCATGTCGACATAAACAGAAAAGAAATAAAAAGCAGGGGGTATTGGATTGGCCCTGCAGAAAGTAAAAAGAAAAGACACCGACAAAGGAAACCCGAATGATTTTATGCAGCCCGCAAAGTCGTAACATGAAGCAGTAACATCGTGAAAAAGATCAAGCCATGAGGCTTCTGGGTGTGTGGTTCTTGACCGCGACGACCTTACTCGTCCTCGTCGCTGAAAACCTCCTCACCACGCTTCCTCCTGGCCATACGCTCCTTCTTCTTCTTGCGGGCCTCGGCGCTGGTGAGCTTCTTTGCCTTCTTGGTGCTAACAATCTTGTTGCCCATGGCGTCAAACTTCTCCTCCTCCTCACCATCGTCGGCCTTGAGGCGGGGACCAGAACCTTGACCCTGAACCCAGTTGTGGCCTGAAGGGGTCATCTTGCCGTCGACGACGGCCCAAACCTCCTCAGTCAAGTCCTTGGTGAACTCGGCAGAGTGTGTGATGATGATGACACCACCCTCAAACTTCTTCAGCGCCTTGGACAGGGCACCGAGGGAGTCACGGTCCAGGTAGTTGGTGGGCTCGTCCAGGACGATCAGGTGAGGGCGCTGCCACGAGCAAGCCGCAAGCACGACCTTGACACGCTGACCACCAGACAGACCACGCATACGCGAGTGGGAGACCAGCTCGGCGTCCAGGCCAAAGTTGGCGCAGTGGCTCTCAATCTCCTTGCGCACCAGGGGGCGGAACTGGCCAGAAGCCAGAGCCTCCTTCATGTCCACGTCGGCAACCATCTTCTGGTGGGAGGCGAGCAGCTCCGAACGAGGCAGCCAGGCATTGTCGGCCGTCATCATGGGAACCCAGCGCTCGTTCTTCATGCCGATGTTCTCACCAAGAGCAAACGTGCACTCGTACTCGTAAGAGTTCTTGAACTTCCTGCGGGAGCTGATACCAATGACGCGACGCTGTGTGCCCTCAACCTTGAAGATCTTGTCCATGGCCTTCTCGTCGTCCTCGGTGATGATCTTGTTGGCGCGGTCCATGGTCTCACGGTCCTCACCGGTCTGGAAACGCCACTGGATGTACTCGGACGGGGTCTTGTCCAGGTGGTTGTCGATGTGGGCAAAAGCGTGCTGCTTGATGTAGGCAATACGGATGTTCTCGTGCTGGTAGATCTCACCAGCTGTGGGGATAAGCTCACCCGTCAGCACGTTGATGAGGGTGGACTTGCCGGCACCGTTGGGGCCAATGACGGCAATACGCGAGCTGAGAGAGCACTGGAAGGTGATGTCGCTGATCTGGGGCTTGGAGGTACCGGGGTACTGGAAGTCCATCTTGGTGGCACGAAGAATGGCCTTGGCCTTGGTCTTGACACCCTCGAGGAAACCGGGCTCGGGGAAAGTGAACTCGATCTCCGAGGCGCCGAGCTCGTAGTAGGACTTGGCCGAGGGGCACTTCTTGACGAACTCCTTCAGGTTACCACGGTAGCGCTTGAGCTTGAAGCGCTCGTAGTGAACGATGTGCTGGCAGACGTTGTCGAGGAAGCCAGAGTCGTGGGAGACGATGATGGACGTGCAGGGGGAGTTTTGCAGGTACTCCTCGAGCCACTTGACGTTCTTCACGTCCAAGTGGTTGGTGGGCTCGTCGAGGAGCAGAATGTCGGGAGCCTCGAAGACGGCACGGCACAGGGCCAGCTTCATCTTCCAACCACCAGAGAGTGCGGTGATCTCACCCTGAACCATTTGATCGGTGAAGCCGAACTCGTTGAGGCGCTTGATGACATCGTCGCGGGTGACTTCGACCTTGGCCTCCTCCAGCTTCTTCATGGTCCAGTCGATGGTGGTCATCTCAGTGTCAGCAGAGTCCAGGTCGTGCTCGACGAAGACAGTCTTGACTTCGCTCTGCTTGGGGAATCCCTCGACCTGCTCGTTGTTGATGGCACGCATGAGGGTTGACTTTCCAGAACCGTTGGGACCGCAAAGACCGTAGCGCTGGCCACGCTTGAGACGGAGGTGAGTCTGGTTGAGCAGGATCTTGGCACCGTAGGCGAGCGAGAAGGTGCAGTTGCACAGATCCTCACCCTCCTCGTCATCTGCATCCTCCTCAGCAGCGTCGGCGAGGCCGGGGGAAGCCTTCTTGCGCAGGGTCTCGACGATGGAGTCGGCCTTGGCGTCGCCAACGATGACGCTGACGTACGGCTTAAGAGCGGGAGCCCATACGGCAGCCTCAACCTCCTTCTCGTCGACGAGCTGGCCACCAATGGCGGCAATGTGGTCGATGATGGTGGCAAACTTCTCGGCCTTGGCCTCCTTCTCGCCGGACAGAGCATCCCGCACGTGGGCAGCGACAGTGGCGACGTCGCCGTCGTTGCGGCGCTCGGGGATCTTGCCGTCAACAACGTTACCGACGCGAATGAGGGTGTCCAGAGCCTGCTTGGTCTTCTCACGAGCCTCGGGATCGGCCATGTTGTCGTAGTTCTTCTCCAGGTTGGGCATGAGCCTCGGAAGGAAGGCAGAAACGATGTTGGGGTCGTCGACGAGCTTGCACATGTTGTCGACGATGACGGCAGCCTTACGCTTGATGGCGGTCTCACGCTCCTGAAGACCACGCTCCAGCAGGGGAACCATCAGGGCCAGAGTAGGCTCAGTGACCTCGGTAACGAAGGTGGTGGCACCCAACAGGTGCACGGTCTCGGGGACGTTCTCAGGCTTGGCGATACACTTGATGAGCTCGGGAATGAAACGCTCGATATCCCTGTTGACGATCAAGCTGCAAATCTTCTCCATGATCTTGTAGGCATGGTCCTTGACCTCCTTCTTGGTGTCCCACATGGCATCACCAACGACTGGGATTAGGTCAGGAACGCGAAGGGCGGTTTGGGAGGGAGCAGTCCTGACGAGCGTGTCGATGAAGTCGAGGACGGCAATCTTTTCCGGCCACTTCTGGGCGTTCTTGAGGGTGTCGATCAGGTGAGGAAGGGCAGCCTTGACGGCGTTGGGGTTGATTGCCTCGGCAATGGCCGCGGCCGCGGCGAGGGCTGCATTCTTGACCGAGGTGATCTTGTCGCCGGCGCCGGCAAAAACACTTGGCAGGAAAGCTACCAAGAATGGCTCGACAGAGGGCGAAACGTTGGAGTGTTGGGCGATGGCCTGGATGGCGCAGAGAGCCTTTTCACGGACGGCAGCGTCCTTCTTGTTGGATAGCTGCTTCTTGAGGTTCTCGATGGTCCTGCGGAACGCCGAAATAGGTCAGCATTGCGGCCAAAAGTCGACTGCTGTAGGCAGGATGATATTTGGTATTTCGGAGGGGTAGCGGAGGGTGGGTGTGCATGTGGCGGGTCAAAATGCAGGGTCTCTTGAGGCAGCCAGGGGGGCGGCCAATCAAGTACACCACTAACAAGGCACGTTTGAACCCCGCGATAGATTTTTTTTTCTGACCCCAGTCGTCCGGCTGAGCGCCAGTGGGATAGGTGTCTGTCTTGGTGACGCGACAAACCCATGCATGCCCACGGCATCACCGGAACAAAAGAAAGAAAAGAAGAAAAAATGAGGCAGTGGGGAACGAAATTTTGATAGAGGGGAAATCTGCTGTGGTGGTCTGTGGAATATTGGCTTACTTGATGGGGGTGTCGCAGTCTTCGATGCGACCGTTCAGGAACGTGGCCAGAGCAATGGACGACTCCTTGATAGCGTCAGCCTCCTTGGAGATGGTAAGCTTCTGCATGAGCTCGTCCAAAACCTTGAGGGACTGGGCGTTTTCCTTTGAGGCCATTTTGGCGGGTATTATGTTGATGGAGGAAACAGGAAACGGTGGGTGTATGTAATGTGAGTGTGTGTCTGTCTGGTCGAGGTCTATCAAAGGACCGTCCAGAGGTGAGTCGTGGGTATCGGAGAAAGGATGGTCGTCGCCGGAGGCCCGCAGAGAAGAACTTGGATGGAGAGCCCAAGTCAAACCTGCTCTATTGTGGCAGCAAAGAGTCGACGATAGCAGACGGCGGCGGTGTTGGTCCCGTGGAGAGGAGAGGCCAACACAAGGTGTATCAACAACTTCGCGATGGGAAGCGATGAGACTGCAGTCTGGCTGTCTGTGTATCCTACGAAGAGGAACAAAACGAGGAAACAACAAAAAAAGAAGAAAATGGAGATTGCAGCGAGGTAGAGGGCAGCAGGCGCAGAAGACGGGGGAAGGGAGGAGACGGCGGCCTTTTTAAAGGGACTGGTGTGGTGGGTGTGAGTGCGGCGGTCGTGGCAGTAATAGTAGGTAAGGCAGGGAGCCCGACTTGGCCACGCCACCAAATACACACATTCACACACACACGCACATAGATCCGGGATTTCTCAGAAAACTTTTTAGTGGGGCCTTGATGTTGCCCCTCCATTGCGCGCCCCTCGCGAGTCGTCGCCACGGGGCGTTGCTTAGCGGGGCTCGCCGGGGATGTCTGTTTAAGTAGTAGTTTAGGTGGTCCATAGTAGATAGAGCTTATCTTGCTTGCAGTACATCCTTATCGCTACCACCCTTGGGCGGGAGCCGGTGGTAGCCAAATTCACATTTGGCCCAAGGCGGTGAAGGCCCGGAGATCGAGGGGTGGGCACAGAAAAAATTTTCCCTTGTGAAAATGCCAACTTGGTTGTTTTTGGCCCTAGGAGGGGGGATGGCTAGATTGGTAGGTATCGATTACAATAACTGCTGTTCCCCCGCAATTCCTGCATTGTCTTTGTTGCTTGATTAGCGAGCAGACATGGCTCTGGCTCTGCAGCGCTCGCCCCCCCCCTGTCTGTCCTTGGGCATCCGGGAGAGAGGCGATATTATTATTATATCAAACTCGATGCTGGATGAAATTCGCAAGGCATTCTGGACGACCACATCCATTGCGTGTAACACTAGATAGACTAGACTGTCTAGACAAGATAGCGCTCCTAGTCTAGTACAGAGTAGAGCAGGAAGATGGGCCTTGACAGAATAACACTGACTGGGGTGAGAGCCGGTTTATCAATATCTCTCATCAGCCAACGTCACGAAAACACCTGCATTACAGCATACAGTATCAAGTTCAAGCTCTCAAATCACTTTTCCGTGAGCGGCGCGGGAACAAGGTACAGAATAGAACACGGTGGCAGACTGACACAAGGACGCCACTGGCCAGCCAACTCTGGAGAAGTCGTCTCAGACAGTTGAAGTCGAGACTGCAAGATTTTTTGCCTAGGTAGGTACCTAGGTACCAATCCCTGCCTGTCGGGGTTTACCCATTTAACTTTGGTACCTTGCCGTGGGATATGTGGTAGCCCCAACGCAAACCAAGTGGCGACATGAAACGAAACAAAAACATTATCCTACATGGCTGATTGTGCCTTGATTTTTTTTTTTTTTTTTTTTTTTGGAGGGGGTCACGAACAAGCAAGCCAACAGGACCTCAAACAAAAAGCCCGCGTCAGCTTGCTTTCCATTCCATGTACATAGTAGAAAAGCCTCCAGCCACAAATCTCACCCCCCACTTAAACTCCCACCTGCGCCACGTTCGCTTTTAGACGCTTTCACGCCACACTTCTCACGTGACGCTACCGCACGCATCTGCCACTCCTGATACCAAACAAAGAGCAAGACAAAGACAAAAGATGGCAAGACACATTCGTTTTCCGCGTCTCGAGTTCCCAATCAGCTGCATTCGAACTGCCTTTTAGTAACCATTGCGTCCAATTTCTCCATCCCTTGCTTCTCCTTCATTGTATCCATCCTGGTGTCCCGTCCCAAGTCAACACAGTTGTTGACAACAGAATGTGAACAAAGACGGCCAAAGGCTGTGTGCTTTCGTTTTGGCGCTTGCCAGCCAGATCCGATCCGCGTGCAGCGTGGGTTTGTGATATCTTCGAAACCGTCCTTCTCTATCATGAAAGCCTCCTTCGTCTACCAAGCGAGGTAGTCATCTCGTCTCTTGCGTGTCTACCGAGTCAATTCATTGTTCTCCCTGTCGCTGGCACCTTTTCCCCAGCCAAGATGTTGTTTCCGGCTCATCAGCATGTCGCCCTCTGGGCAGCGAACAAAGGAGACATCTTGAAAGTCAACAAGTGTTTATCAACTCTCGAGCAACCTCCCGTCTCGATAAACTGTAACCATTATTCTACCTCCCAAATTGCTAGGACAATACCACGAATATACTGGCTTCAGTACCCAAACTCCGAGCGCAGCCCACTGCTCCTCCATTATGGCTTCGACTTCGACACCGGCCGACAGGATCGAGCAAATGTTCCAAGATCTCCAAAATGGCTTCGATATAATACAGAATGACCTCCCTGTTGGGCCGCCATCATCACCGAGTTTGCACAACACTGATTCGACTAACGGAGATCTCGCTGTCTCCCCTCCTGGAGTGGACAAGGCTTGGACGCCCCATGTTTATCGTACAGGCCCGCCCGGCGGGGCCCAGGACTCGCAGGCTGAACTCCCCATCCCTGGTGAGCCGCCTAATGCGACCGGATCGCCATGGGATGCGGTGGAGAAGGCGGGCGTGAACGGATACTTCAGTTATATCGAGTACGTCCCGGCATGGACCGACCCAAAGTTTGATGGCGAAGCCGAGTTCCTAGGCGACGAGGGTGTGGACGAGGTCCGTCGGCGGCGAGACAACCAAGACTTCCTCAAACGTCTTTGGCCGGCCCAGAGACTGGCTGATCGTGCCAGGAATCCTACCCTTATGGCCAAGCGCTACGGTATCCACCCTGGCCGCACCGACGGCAGGTCCAGGCTCTCTCCGCAAAAGTGCGAGACCAGACGGGTGCCGCTTGCCACGCCATATCAACGCGGCGATGGTCGGTGGTGGAAACATGTGGATAACGGTGTTTACATGGAAGTCCATGATGGTGTCTATATGGGTAACGCGAACGCCATGCAGAGAAGCGCTGGACAGAGCTTCAAGGCCTTCCTGACCACCCAAATCGAGGACCAACACTTACCGCCGCAAGACGTCGAGCTTGCGCAGGCCCTACTACAGTTTCATAAACAGCTTGAGGAAGATCAAGAGTATCAAAGGGTTGTATTTAGTCAGTTTACAACCGACGAGGTGAGTGTTGCGCATCGCCCATCAAATCACCCCAAAATTTCTCAACCGATGACAAAGAGTAACATCTAACCCCCTTTGTTCTACGCCAGCTGATCGAGCAGCAAATATTGTTTATCAACGACGACGTCGTATCTACTTTACGGGGAGATCTGCACCCGTGAGTCAACTGAAGCTTTTTTAATGTTATGTTGGGAGTAAAGACTGTGGGAAAACGCTGACAGAGAGCTTTGGTGCGGCGCAGACTCATTCAAAGGAACCAATGGGAGGACACAGATTTTCGTGGCACCGAAAAGGACGAACCGAAATTCATGTGGGCTTTGGGCGGGAAGCGAGGCGAGTGGTCAGCGGTACGAGCTGTTCTCCTCCATCCCAAGCGTATATCGTTGACTTTCCTTGAGACCGGCTGACAATTCTCAACAATACGATAGTACAACGACGACGTCTGGGCGGCCCTGCAGCCGGCGTTACAGCTCGTATCTCGCCTGCTCGGGATGGAGGCACCAGCAGTCATGGGTTTGATGAACTACTACAATCAACGGCCATTTAGGATAACGACGTGGGACGAAGACTTGAAGAAGTTGGTATCGAAAAACCGCAGTCGCTGGTTCACTGAGCAGGACCTGCGCCTCACATTCAACTCCCTCAGGGCTCTCCATAGCGCAGGATTCGACTCGGTGATGTGGGTTCAGACGATCCTCCAAGAACGATTCCTCCTATCTCTCGGCTCTAGTTGGCGTAACGACAAGGGCAGGTTAGACGATGGGACTAGAGCTTACGGCATCACATATCCACCCCAGCATACTACGAGAAACGGCAAATCATATCTGCTCAGTTGCTGGGTCATCAGAACCACAATCAGCTGTGAGTTG
The DNA here is from genome assembly GCA_031306065.1 of Pseudopyricularia cyperi. Classification (NCBI taxonomy): domain Eukaryota; kingdom Fungi; phylum Ascomycota; class Sordariomycetes; order Magnaporthales; family Pyriculariaceae; genus Pseudopyricularia; species Pseudopyricularia cyperi. Next base: position 12,656 of record JASAOQ010002878.1, on the reverse strand, counting down.
ATCTGGCCCCTACTTTCATCGGAATTCAGCCAGTCGGAGAAGCTGGCGTGCTCCTTTGCCGTCGCCGCCACCATTTTTCACGAGATCGGTGTAAGTTCAGTTGACCCTTCGCTTGAATGCCCCCCTACCTGTATTGCCCGTTCTGATGGCCATGGTGGGTACTGACTCCTTGCTTGCCTCTTTCTTTCCCTTTAGCACGCTATAGGCATGACAGTTGATGCTATGCGTCAATGGCCAGAGGGGTTCTCGGTGCCACAAGGTAGCAGTATATCGAGGGTATCTCAGGAAGTTGAGGATGCCCTCACAAGGGCCTACCGAGAAATGCCCAGGAAGCGACATGGAGTTGATTATGAGCCCTATTTTGAGCATGAGACGGAGGCCGAAGTGGGGTATGCCATCGAAAACAGCGTGAGTCTCCAACTCCATGCCCGGGCAGCCGATCCTGCCGAGTCAAGGTCAGATAACGTCCCGTTCTTGTACCGCTACTGACCTAGAACAACCCGATTTTGCTATTAGATTTTTGGAGGCGTTACGGAGTCACTTATCTACACTGGACCTGCCCTTACCCCTACAGGCATCGATTTCCTCTTGAACATGACCGCTCTGCAAGCTTGGCCACTCCCCGATGATTATTTTCCAAGGGCAGAGAAGTCATCAGAAACTTGCGATGCCAGCCTCCTTCCAGCAATGACGGATCTCCGCACACTTATACCTTTTGATGCAGTCGGCAGGCTCTTCAACCAGGATTTCTGGGATGGGGACTACAGAAAGTACGGCCTCGAATCGGTTAAAATGCACGTCGAAGGCAAAGTCACCAAAGGGGCAGTCCCCGACTTCAAGTCGTGGATGCTCGATGACTTGATCAAGACCTTCGGAAGGAACAAGGCCGCGTGGATGTCCAGATCTATCCGGAGATTGAGAGCAGACGGGTTCGCTACGATTGCAGAATACCTAAACTACCTATGTAGGCAGTACACCTCTGTCAAGATCACGCGGAGAAACTGGTACCATGACAGCGTGAGGTGGAAGCTGGAGCTCGACAAGATCAAGACATCACTCGCCGAGGTCGCGCCTGCGGGCCGCGACTATGTGGTTGCCTTACGGAATCTGATGCAGTCGGATGAACACCACAACCAGATTGTGCAGTCAAATATCGCGGCCGAAGAGCAGAGAACAGGGTTACGTATGGACTTGGTGACGGCCCACCTTGCTTACGATATTGGACTTCGCGTCACGATCGACGAGGCATTCAACACCTTCATGGCCTGGCTCAAGACGCTCGAACGTCTGATGAGGGGTCGGCTGCGCTACGCCCAGCACCTCGTCCGCACCTACTTGCAGCATAATGCGGTAGATCGGCAAAGCCTCAGCAACGGCAGAGCCAAGGAGCTACGCACTCTCATGATCGCGGCGGTCACGCAGCCTATCCAGCAGCTCCGCGTCTGCATCAAAGCCATGTGCCGTGTCGTCGAAACGGTCGATGACGGTGCCGCCCAAGGCCAATTTCCCCGGCCTGAGCTGGTCCAGATCCTGCAACACTTCACTGACATTGAACAGGTGACGCGCAGCACGATGGACTACATCAGGCCGGGAGGAGAGGGCAACTACCCGGAGGGACGGGGCGCGAGGCTTGACTACATTTCGTCGAGCAGCATGGACCACGCAACACGAGCGGCGCGGCTCAAGCCGCTGGCCATGGCGGACATGCGGCTTCTCCGGAGCGTCGATGCCTACAACATCTTGATGAACTTTGAAGCGATATTCCGGGACTTTAACGGCAGCAAGATTTTTGACGACGAAAATGTGTCGCTCGACGACAAGCTCAACGAGATGCAGGACATGCTGAACAAGAATCCGCTCGGTACAAAAGCCACTGGCAGGGCTTCGAATGTTTTTCAGGTCCCTCCGGTCAGAAACGACTTGGGGAACCAGGCTCCTGGTAACGGTGCGCAAGGCCCTGGCGCAGCATCGCATGCCTGTGATCATGGTAGAAAACGCGTCGCGAGTCCTACCGAGGACGAAAGTGATACGTCGCGAGCTAGGAAGCGGATACGGACTCAACATGGCCAAGATACTGGTAGGTTTTTATTCCTGATCTACTTGACGGCATCAGTCATGAAATCATGATGGCTGGGGGAAAACGACAATTAAATTAACTTTTTTTGTCTGCTTTTGATCTCTTTAGCCAATACCACCGTCGCCCACATGAACGTCCAAAACCAGACGCCCTCATTCGGGGAATCCAGTCTGGGTAACTACGCCGCCGGGATGGCCGCCTTCCGAACCGGCACGCAGTTCATGAGCCACGCCGGCCAGGCGACGACGGGCTTCCCCGCGCCCGCGCCGGGCCAGGCGCCCCTCTTCGCGACGCCGGCCCCGCCGGCCCCGCCGACCTTTGGCGGCCGAGACCCGAACACCCCGACGCACCCCTTCCCGGGGTACCACCCGCTGGCGGACCGCACGACCATCGACAACGACCTGACGCCCCAGGTGAGGGCGTGGGGCTCGCGGGTCGCCCGGGCGCAGCTCCCGACCAACGCGGACCAGTACCGCCAGGCCCTGGACCCGCTCGTCGACGACGACGACAAAGACAAAAAGGACGACTACGACGTCGCGGCCACGAGCTTGCAGGCCGGCGCCACGGCCCTGATGGACTTCCAAGGAAGCCTGCCGGCTGCGCTGCAGCGTAATCGCAGCGCCGGCGGTCCGCAGCGGCCGCCCGTCGCGGCGGCGCAGGCCATGTGGGCGCAGTCGGCGTTTTCGCGGCCGGCTGGGACAGAGCCGTTGGTGCTCGCCGCTGACGGGACGGTGGATCTGGATGCCCTGTCGGGGCAGGGTGGTCAGGGTGGGCAGTGGCCGGCCGGTGATGATGGGATGGATATTGATTGACGATGAGGAAAGATTTTTGAGGGGCTTTTTTGTGCTGTGATTTTCTTGTGCTGGGTTTGTCTTGGTCTTTGATGTTCTGGCTTGTTCCGGGTTTTACTCGTGGTTTATGGCTTGTTCTCTTGCTTAGATGTCTTTTGATGTGTTCTGTCATGTTTTTAAGGATTTCTTTGGCCTCTGTTACTACTATAATGCATATTTCCTCTTTTGTTTATGTTGATTCTTGTGAAACCCATGCCAACTTTTCCTGTCTGTTTCTTTCCACCCAGGCAACAGTCGGCGGTACCAGTTTACCTTGCCACATACGCCAAATATGTGATGGTCAAGCTCTGCTCACGAGGTGTTCTTTTGACTTCTCCGTTGTTATCCTACTAATGTTTTCGTCGCTGCCTACAATGATCTCACGGGCAAACTCTACCAGTTGAACGCCCATGTGGTCTTGCGTCGACAACTCTGGTGGATGGGGATCAGCAGATGTTGACATGAACGATCTACAAATGCCTGTTGAATCCAATTTCATGCTGTGACCTCTTTCATCTTGTTTGGATGCTCGATCCAGTCGCGTCGTCTACTTTGAACGACGGTGCGTGTGTTCACATTCGTCGAAAGAGAAGACGACAGGCAGGAAATAACATTAACATTAATTGATACGGTACAACGGGCTTTGACAGTGCTCGCAGCAGAGGCCGAAAAGTAGACATGGGCAAACAAAGGAAAAAGTACACGGTAAAAAAAAGCCCATCAGTACGAAATTGTTATGCCGTCTCAGCAGGTGTGTTCTCAGAGGTCATCTCTCCCCCGTCTGCTCCTTTTGTCTCAGCAGAGTTTGCATCCGTCCCGGCATCCCCCGAATTTTGTGCTTTTTCATCACCGCCAGCAGCGTCGACCGCGGTATCGGACTTCTTCTTGGAAAAGAGCCCGAAACCGGTCTTGGGCATGGACGGCATGGTCGGCATGGACGGCAACCCGGGCATGCTCTCCATGGCCGGCAGGGCCGGGAGCTTGGCCGTCCAGGCCGTGTTGTTGTAGTACGACCTAAGGCCCGTCCCGGCCTGCTCGGCCACGCCAAACAGGTGCCGTAGGTACGTCTGGCGCTCCTTGTCGTCGGGCATATCTGCCTGGCCGGCGCCGCCCTCCCCGTCGTCTGGCAGAGGGACCAGCGACGCGGCGGCCGCGATGTCGATCGGCGACTCGTCTGGCAGCCCGTCGTCGTCGGCGCCCGAGTCGGGCTCGCCCTCGGCCTTGCGCTTCTCCCCGCGTGCAGGTTCCGCCGACGTCTCGCCGCCGCCGTCTTCCTTCTCGGTCGCGGCGGCCCCGGCCGCGACGTCATTGCCTCCTTCCTGGATGGCGATTCCGTCGTCCGTGGCCGTGATCTTGTCCTCCTCCTTGCTCTCCTCAGCCCCGGCACCCTCGACCTCTGCGTACTGTGGGTCGTCAAACAGCTCCTCGTCGCTGTGGAACCAGCCCAGGACCGTCCTGGCCGCGTCCTCCGTCATGACGCCGTACCCCTTGTTCTTCTCCGGCTGAAACATGCTCATATGCGCATCCACCTCGTCGGCGGCGCCCTCGACGACCCTCCGCGAGAAGAGCGCGTTCTCGGCGGCGTCGCGGCCCGGCACGGCGCAAAAGGTGCGCTCGGGCACAAAGTACCCGCCGCTCCAGTAGCCGTTCTCGCCGAGGCTCGCGTAGACGTCGCGGACGCCCAGGCCCTTGATGGCCGCGAGGCGCGCGAGGCGGCGCTCCAGCTCGCGCGGCTTGAGCAGCGCGCCGACAAAGGTGAAGTGCTCCGCCAGCCAGGCGTATGAGCGGCCGACGTTGCCGCGGTTGATGTAGGCCAGCCCCTGGCCGAGGGTGCTAACGCCGCGCTGGTACGACTGGGCGATGGTGTCGCGGTCCAGGTCCTTGACGCTGCGGATGCCCGCGGCGATCTCCTTGCGGTGCACGTAGGCCGCGACGCCGCCGGCCGCTATGGCGCCGACGGTACCGGTGCGCACGGCCAGGAGCTGCCAGGCCTTCCAGCCCACTGTTGACCTCCTGACGGCGCGGGCGGTGCTGGTCTTGGAGATGGAGGTCGCACGCTGCATGGCCAGCTTGGAGAGGCCGGCCGGGGCGGCGGCGAGGGCGGTCATGACGTTGAAGACGGACGAGACCTTGTTGTAGTTGCTGAAGGCGCCGTAGACAAACATGGAGCGGGCAAGGCCGTTGTAGGGGGTGTCGAAAGCGAGCACGCCCTGGATCAGGGGGAAGAGGGTGGGCTTGGAGCGGTCAGGTTCATCCTGGGCGGCAGCCGCTTCGGCGTTGTGCCATTCGTTCAAGGCTAGGAAGAGGGCATCGGATGCCACGAAGCCTCTATACCGGGAATGGAGTTGGGTTGATGTCTGTCAATCATCCGAATCTCGTTGCGTCACTGCGTGGTAGGGGAAAACGGTAAACAAACCCCATCGAGTGAGAAACCAGCACGACGCCGACGTTCCTATCACCGGGCGGCCAGGGCTTCTCGCTGCGCTCCTTGCGGATGTCGAGGACGCGCTCCTTGAGCCATTGCAGGAAAGCCTCGGCGCACTGTGAGAGCTCGCCTTTGGTCTCGTACTTGGGGTAGACGATGGATTGTACGTCATCGCCATCCGGGAGGGACTTGGAGACGGCGGCCTTGAGGTCTTCCGGGAAGGACTGAAATGTGTTGTCGTTTCCCTGCGGCGGAAACGGGTCAGTCGGTGGGGATCTATGCAGTGGGATGGGATGGGATGGGATCAGAGCATCGGGGGCTCTGTCCGCACCTTGAAGCCGTGGATAAAACATAGCAGCAATGTTCGTGGCATTTTGAGGTGGGAGCGGGCGGTTGACAGACAGCGCTCGCTTTTCTAGCGGCTGCTGTGCTTTGATGTGGTGATGCTATTTCCAGGTGATGTTATGCTCGACTAGGCTCAGTGATTAAATATCCAGATGATTTCAAAAGATGACATTGGTGGTTACATTTGTTGGCAAAGGTAGGTAAAGCTGGTCATGAGTTGGTGAGAAGTTGGGTTGAAGGTGGTGGTGGTGGTGGTGGTGGTGGTATGGTTTATTGTTTCCCAACTACAATTCCAGCGCTACACAGAGAGACCCATATAGCGCGTCGTTCTTTCGTCCTATAAACGATCAATTGCTTCAAGTCTGTCTATCCCTGTATGGGCTAAAACTCTTCAGCAACCAGAAACTAGAACAGGATAGTGGCGGCAAGTTTCGTGCTCAACTGTGACCACATGGCTGTGATCTACTCATTGCGTACCATCCAATACCTAAACTAGGTATGTATCAGTGGTGGTGTAGTGGTGGTGTAGTGGTGGTGTAGTGGTGGTGGTGATGGATGGGAGGGAGATAGGCCACCGATTTAGGACGAAATGCGCTAAACGGGAATGACGACATGGCGTGGGGTTCCCACTGTCAGTGTGCCCCATATTGTTGATGGCTTCCATTGCACCACACAGACATCAAATGAAAGGCATCTTAGATCTAATTATGGTATGTTTTTTTCTTTTTTTAATGGTCAATCAACTGATTCCATACTCTCAAGCAGGTACTGTCTGCCCTGTCAAAAATAAAACACCACACGCCTCGCTAATCCTTCTTGGCGCTCTCGCTCCCTTCCTGCTGCATCCCCGCGCACCCGACCGCCTTGCCAGCCAGCTCCTCGGCCTTTCCGTACCCCTGCGTGCCGGCGTCCCTCTTCTCGCCCGCCACCTTCATGGAGTGCACGGCGTGCGCCTTGTCCTGCTCGCCCGAAGCCGTCCATGCCTGCGAGCCCGTCACGCTGCCGACTGCGCTCTGTCCCCGGGTGGGATAGGTTTGGTTAGTGAGCGGAAACAAAGAAACAGCACGGCCTTTGCGGGGACATGTGATCACCCATGAGGCCCCGGATGCGGGGATGGCTACTGCCAAAGTCAGTGTAGCAGCCAAAAGGGTGCCTTACCTCTGCTACGCCCTTGATGTACTCGGCGTGTCCTGCCACGAGGCCCGGCTCCTGGTTGTTGTTGTTGGAAGCCATGGTTGCGATTGACTGTGTGATGGGCTGGCAGTACCTGGTCAAGGTAGACGATCTGTTGGTGTTTCTTGGTGTTTCTGGGTGATGTTTCTCTTTTTCTAAATGGATATGACTTAAAACAGCTCCGTTCGCTCGTTGGGCACTTTTGTCAGAGTACAAACATGCAGACATGAAGCCTCTTTGTACAAAGGCCGAATGCTGCACCAAATGTCAATGACGTACTGTAAATGACGTCACGATGCCTCCCTGGAGGGGGGGCCGGGGCAGTTGGTGAAGCTAAACAAAACGCCGATACATTTGTTTTGTTATTTTGGAAAAAGGTAGGTTACTCTTGTATCATGAGATGAAGATGTGATAATTGGCATGTAATTCTTTGCTTCCAAACTGCGGCAACCAAAGTACATGGTGATGTTGAAGACTATCATCGTGTGGCTATCTGCTATCCAACCTAACCCGACTACGGGCCTGTCGTCTACCTGTCAAGGCCGGAGCCACCAAAACAGTCGTCCTGGGTATCGCAGCATTGTCTGTGGTGAAATATCGGCCGTCAGTATTCCATTTCATGTTTATCACTAAACTTGTAGACGTAGATTCTTTGGCGGAGAAGCAATGACATACACAGTTGAACCGTCAATGCAAGTGACTGCCGTTGTGCACACTCCGTTGACCGATGAGGTGCATTTTCCGTATATGCCAGCACAGAAAAAGGCTGCAATAATGATGGAGAACTTTTGGATCTGCATTTCGATGGTATAAGCAGTTATATTTCCGTTTAGAGGTTTGCTATTGTTTTGGTGTTTGGTATTATCTAAGTGTACTCCGGTGCAATATATCTGCCGACCCAGCTTTGACTTTTATATACTAGACCAAGGTACCCACCTACCTAGGCTGACTAGCACTGCTTGCTGGCAACTAACCAGAGTAGGTGCTTGTGTGTCCCTTATTCTAAATGTTTCAGCTGTAACATATACAGTCTTAGGTAATATTTTGGGTAGTCAATCTGCGCATTGTTACCTATTTGGCTATAAATGTTGTGCGATCTGGTTCGATATGTTTTGAACTGAATCAAAAGTCGACGTCAAACCGCGGCTGTGTTACGCCCCTGGAAGTCATGACTACTTTGGGTATATCCGGTAATCCCCTTATCGGATCTTCTTGTTTTTTTGTATACTTTTCTACCATGTACCATGCCGAATATACCGTTGTCAGCTGGGTTGCTATATCAGTTGCCTACTCTCTCCCCCACCGCAAAAGGTGCTGGAGGTTTTATACTAGTCTAGTATAGACAGTTTTCGTACCTAGCAATCAACACTTGCGGCACCTCCATCTACTCCGGCTATCGAATCTCACCACCCGAGGTGATATATACTTTTGAAAGCCAAGAAAATATATTCGATAAAACTTGTCAGAGCTTGACAGAGATCCAACTGAGCGAACCAGCGGGTTAACGTCTAGTCTAATAATAATACACCGGTATACATAAACCAAACATAACCAGCTGGGCCGCGCGGAGATATCCTATCAAGTTTTTAACCATCACATTCGCCTCGCGTAGTGCAGCAACTCCTGCGGTAGAAATATCGCCCGTTATTTGCCTGTTTTTATATTGCTAGGATCGACAACGTGGATTCCTGTTTTCCGGAAGGGATACTAACGGTTGACCTTTGACGTTGCACCCAAACGTCGAAATGCTACCCGGGAATGTGACACGGTGGTCCGCCAGGGTTTGTCTGTGGAATGCATTCTCCGTATATGCCAGTGGCGAAAACGGCTGCAATAATAATAGACAACTGATGAAACTGCATTTCGAACTAGTCTAGTAAAGTGCGTTGGTTTTTGGGTTTTATATATATGTATCTCGACTTGGGAGTACCTTTGTCGGTCGTCTTTTGTTCGTGTCTTTGTTGTTGCTATTTGATGGTTGAAAAACAACTTGATCCCGAGCAAAGTAGGCGCCTATGTTGGGCTTTTGTACATCACATCAGCACTGTCCGCAGCGAATATGCCAAGTATATGCCGTACTACCATGTACGATGTCAGGCAAAAACCAAGATGTCCATAAATAGGGAGGTACTATGCTATCAATGCTGTGCGGTTTGGCTGGACCTTGTCTCAAACTGAGTTGGTGAAACGAGGCCCCGTTGCTGGATAATCGCGTTACCTCGCTACTCGCGTCAATCCTAAAGCATATATATCTATTCTGGGCAGATTTTGAGTTTATGTCCCCGCGATCAGGAGTTAACTCTAACCAGGCAGATGTTGATCTATCGTGAAAACTACCTAGGTACCTAAGGTGATGCTCCCCATCAAGACCATCCCTCTGCTGTATAGATAACTTTGTGGCCCCAGCTTAATGCAACAGCCTAGGTACCTAGGTAGCCAAAAGTTCTGATGATGAAAAAACAATAAAACTGTATATCAGAACTTGAAGCCGCTCTCTGAACAGCTATGGGGCCTAGCAGCATTTGTCCAAAGCTATCTACCTACCTAGTGATGGTTTGTATCCTATATAACTTGGCCTAGGTAGGTACCCCTACGAAAGGAATTCGTACGATCTTCAAGAACCACATCAACCACATCGAGCAAATGAGAGCGCCAGTCTCATTGGTATCAGTACACACAAGCCTCTCGATGATCCATCCCAACCGCCATAGACAGACACGCAACTCTTGATCGACTCAAACGTCGTCAACCAGAGCGCGATGGCTCCATTTGGTGACTCCGCCAGGAAGTCCAACAGACCTTGGCTTCTTGGCAATCCTTCGGCAAGAGTTCGACATCATATATTGTTCCATAGAATCTGCCACTGCAGCGCGAATAGACCCCTGTATATGAAGCTTTCAGAAGATATCAAATTTTCCAGTGCTAGCCTAGGGGGTACAGTTGAGGGGGAGGCTAGCGCATATGTATGCCCTCCCACATGATGTGGCGTTCTATCCTACCATAGGACCTTATAGTAGCCGTCAACCATCCCAAATAAGTCGCATGATGACGTCCTGCTCCTCCGGCATCAACCACTGCTGCCCATCGGCCACGCCATCAAAAGGCGGCAGCGATCCCTCACCCAGCCAGGTAGCCAGCTCGTCGTCCAGCGCCGTCAACTCGGGCGTCGGCATCTGCGACGGCCGGGAATCGTGCTGTTGCTGCTGCTGCTGCTGCTGCAGATCGCACCTCTCGCCCCCCGCGGCCGTAGGCGCCAAGGTCGTCGTCGCCGGCAGCGGGGCGAATATGCGGTCCACCAGGCTCCCCCGCGAGGCGAGCTGCCTCCTACGCTCCTCCTGAAGCCGCTGTTTGTACTGCTCGATGGCGTCGCGGAAGTTGGACAGGATGCCAAAGTACTGCCCCGCCTGCGGGCTCAGGCGTCGCAGCTCGCCGAGGACCTGCAACGAGCTGCGGAAGGCGTCGCGGCCTTCGGCGGCGGCCGTGGAATCATCGGCCTCGTCCGCTAGCAGGGAGAATCCTAGTACGAGGCCTGTTGCGAAGACCCATGCCCTTTGTTGTTTAGCGTCAGCAGATTCGTTCCAGAGTTTTTTTAAGATGGGCATAAAAAAAAGTAAGAAAAAAAAAAAAAAAAGAGAAGGGAAGGAAAAGAGAGACAAAAGAAAAAAAAGAAATGGCCGAAAGGGTTCGCCCTACTTGATGATGCACATGTTGCGCAGTAGCATTCCCGACTCCATGGCCTGCCGACACATCTGTGCCATGTACGTGGCCGCCTCGACGCACGCCTGCGACAGCTCGGCGACCAGCGCTTCGCCGCCGACGCCGCCGACCGGGCCCTGTCTCGCGGCGGCGGCGGCGGCGGCGGCGGCAGAAGCAGCCTGCGACGCCGCTCCGCCGCGCAGCCGCGGCATTACCTGGCGGATCAGGAAGCGCCTCGTGACCAGGATGACGGCGAAGTAGTACGCGCCGGCGACGTGCATGTTGCCGACGGCGACGGCGCGGCTGCCGCCGCATCCGGGCAGCTCGCGCGGGCCGCGGCGCAGGGCGGGCGGCAGGTCGCGGCTTAACTGCCGCAGCGCGCGGAGGAAGGCCTCGGCCGAGCCCGCGTCCAGGCCGCCCTCTGTCGACTTGGCGACGGCCGCGTCGAGGACGGAGCCGAGCTCGTAGGTCGCGCCCAGCGCCAGCGTGCCGTGGGCGTCCGGCCTCTCGGCCCGGCCGCCCTCGGGTCTGCTTCTGAGCAGGGGCGTCGCGCTGCTGCGGCGGCCGAGTATGGAGCTGCAGATAACGTCGACGACTCTGAGGCTCCGAGCCGTGCGCACTCTAGCGTGGATAGAGACGTGTTAGTCAGACGAATCTCGGCTCTCTTGGGCTACTTTAGGGCGGCCAAGAAAAAACTCAAACCACACACCACCACAAAACTTACCGTGCGTCTCGCACTGCAGGCGATAGATGACGCTGCTGACCGGCGACGTGCAGGCCCAGGATGTCGGCTGCCTTGGAGGCGACGCCGATGTACATAAAGGCCGAGTTCCGACGGCAGGCGCCGAGCATGTAAAAGGCCATGAGGAGGAACGCGCGCGTCAGGTCCAGCGTGGGGTCCTGCAGCATCTTGTCGAATGCCATCTTGCGCGCCTGCGCAAAGTATCGCACCGCCACCGCCGCGTCCGCCTGCCCGTCCCCGCGGCACTGGGCGCCGACGGCAATCATGAGGTACAGGGCGGCGAGGGCGGACTGTTGGGTCTGTGCCGGGGGCGACCCCACAAGCTCGCCGAGCTCGGCCTCGCTGTAAAGATCCAAAAGGCCGCTTGACTGGGCTGATGGTTAGCGGCAAAAAAAAAGGAGATATTAGGAGGAGCGTGAGACAAGCGCAACGACATACTGCGTCCAGAAAACAGCGGATGAGCTGATGTTTTTGTTCGACCGAAAGATCATCTTCAAAAGCGGGCGTGAGTGCATCGGGATCGGCAGCTTCGAATAATCGCTGCGTGTCTTGGTCGTCGGTGAAACTGGACGGGCCGGCGTGGAGTTTGAGCGTGTGCTGGAGGAAACGTAGGAACGATATTGCAGCTGTGTCGCCGATATAAACTGGAGTAATTTTTTTCCTCGTTAGGACGGAAACCTCTGTCGTCTTTCTGAAACGTCCAACACAAACACACCTCTTTCCCCGCTCAGACTGGACAGCATTACAGCAGGCTGCTGCGACGACGACCTCGTGTTGTTCGAGCTATCCGTCGTGGCGTCAACGCCGCCGCCGCCCTCCTCCTCCGCGGCCCCATCACGAGGCCTGCGGCCGGGCAAACGGCTCACGTCAGGACTGCTCTCGCAGTAGCTGCCCCAGGCCGCCGAGGGCGACGACGTCATGCCGTCCGACGCGCCGCAGCTAGCGCCATTGCTGCCCTCGTCGGGCTCCTGCCGGCCGCCATCCGCAACGACGACCCTGCGGGCTCTGGCCCTGGGGTTGCTGCTATGCAAGCTGCCCCGGCGACCGGCGACGTAGCGACACGCTTCGGCGTGGCCCTTCTTGGAGCAGGAGCCGCAGGGCTGGGCGCCGTCGCAGCGCTTCTTGGACGACTTGCAGGCCTGGCACGCCCAGGCGACCCGTTGCCGGTCCTCGGGGCGGACTGGCGGGCGCGGCATTTGGGGCGGCCCCGGGGTCTTGGGGGGGAGCACCAGCAGAGCCGGGATTCTGCTTTTGATGCGTGCGCGTCTCACTGTGTTTCTTTTTTTTTTTTTTTCTTTTTCCTTCTTCTTTGCTTTGCCGCTGCCGCGTGCGTGCTTCCGCTACAACACGCGCGTATTCTGCTTAGAA